>JABUQX010081476.1:0-62500 GCA_015478945.1 Trachelipus rathkii
TATATATATATATATATATATATATATATATATATATATATATATATATATATATATATATATATATATATATATATATATATATATATATATATATATATATATATTGATATTATTAATTTGTATTGATTGATCTAGCTTTAGAACTTGAGTATTATGTTCAGTCTATTGATAGATTCTGTACTGTATAGACTTTCAAATTTAGTTGAATAAAGCCTACGTTCTTGACTGACTTCGGTTGTTACAATTTATTCAACTATAATTTTATTGTTTGAATTGTCTTTTGAAAAGGGATTACGACCTTCTAGATTGGAGGTTTCTCCGAATGATAAAGGAGCGAATAAGGCATTCAAGCATTAGTTATTTATTTTCGAAAAGTACAAAAATTCATTAAAGAAGGCTAATGAGAATGATCTTATTGGCATACTGGCGAATTGTTTGTCTGCAGACAATTTCGAAATTTTTTCGGATTGTGGGAATTTTGAGGAAGCCATAGGAAAACTCAAAGATGCTTTCATAAAACCTGTGAATGAGGTGGTTGCTAGACATAATTTTTTAACAACAAAACAAGGAGTGGAGGAAAGCATAGATGAATATTTTAGAAGATTGCTTAACCTTACAATCAACTGTAACTTTTGTTCTGTGTCTGCCGAAGAGAATAAAAATATTTATGTGAGAGACGCTTTGATCACTGGTTTGAATTCAAATGAAATAAGAGCGAGATTGCTTGAGAACAAATCATTGTCGCTTTGTTCTGCCTTGGATTTAGGTAGAGTTCTAGAAATGGCTAAGAACGATGCTAAAAGGTATATTAAGGATGGGGAGTCTTACTCGATTTCTTCAGAAAGTAATAAAGATTGTGATGACGCTATTCATGATATAAAGAATGCAATAGAGAATGCTATGATAGCTAAAGTCGATTATAATTTAAAATTCGTTGTTGAGACGGATGCCTCGGATCATGCAATCGCTGCTACATTAAGTCAGAAGGGTAGACCTGTGGCATTTTTCTCTAGAACGTTGAACAAGTCGGAGATGAAACACAGTTCAATCGAGAAAGAGGCATATGCTATTATAGAAAGTATCCGTAGATGGCACCATTTCTTGGCTGTTAATCGTTTTGAGCTAATTACGGATCAAAGATCTGTGGCGTTCATGTTTGATAAGAATCACTCAAGCAAAATCAAGAATGAGAAAATTCTGAGGTGGAGATTGAAACTAATGCCATTTTCTTTTGATATCAGTTATCGTCCAGGAAAATTTAATTGCGCAGCGGATACGTTATCTAGCGGATACTGTGCCGTTGCTTCTAAAACGTGTCTGTTAGAATTACATAAGAATTTGTGTCATCCGGGAATATGTAGGATGTACCATTTCATAAAGAGTAGAAATCTACCTTATTCAATGGAGGATGTGAAGAGTATGGTTGCTAATTGGGAAACTTGCAATAGGGTAAAACCTAGGTTTGCAAAGATTGATAAAGGAAAAATAGTCACTGCTATGAATACGTTCGACAGATTGAGAGCATAGATTTTAAGGGACCTTTGCCTGCTTCCAAGTTTGGGAATCGATATTTATTGATCATTGTTGATGAATTTTCAAAGTTTCTGTTCGCGTTTCCGTGTAAGGATATGTCTGCTAGAACAATAATTAAATGCCTGACGAACTTGTTTTCGATCTTCGGGCTGCCAGGATTCATACATAGTGACAGAGGGTCTTCTTTCATGTGTTCAGAGTTGAAATCTTTTCTTTTGTCTCTCGGTATTTCTACGAGTAGGTTAACTTCTTATCATCCAGTAGGAAATGGACAATGTGAGAGATTCGTTGGGCTTGTGTTGGGAATGAAATCAAAAGGGGTTTTCATGCAAGAATGGGAAGAGGTGTTGCCCGATGCGTTGCATTCCTTACGATCATTGTTATGTACATCAATTAATTGCACTCCACATAAGAGAATGTTCAAGTTCAAGAGGAAGACATCTACTGGCAGCAAAATGCCTACCTTTCTTTCAGACTCGAATAAGGCGCTTTGTAAGATTCAAGTAAGGGGGAAAAATGATCCTTACGTAGAGGAGGTAGACTTATTGAACGTAAATCCTTTGTATGCACATGTGAGGTTTAAAAACGGAAGAGAGGATACCATCTCGGTGAGAGATCTTGCTCCAATGGAAAATGACAAAAGAATAGACAACGAGGAGAGTGACAATATAGTTGAAGAAAACGATGTGCGTCGATCTAGCCGTGTCAGACATACTCCTGATTGGTTGGGGGTGGATTGTTAAAGAGGGAATAATGTTATATTATTTGTGGTGCTACTTATATATATTGATATTATTAATTTGTATTGATTGATCTAGCATTAGAACTGAGTATTATGTTCAGTCTATTGATAGATTCTGTACTGTATAGACTTTCAAATTTAGTTGAATAAAGCCTACGTTCTTGACTGACTTTGGTTATTACAGAATGTTTGTGGGTTTGATGGTGCAAGAAGGAATAGGTATTTTGGGATGAGGTTATTAGCAAGAAGGAGGTAATAAGTAGAGTGAGGAAGTTGAAGAATGGTAAATCTGGAGGTATAGATGAAATTACTGGTGAAATGATCAAGAACTGAGGCGAAATGGTGATTGATTGGATTTGGAAGCTGTGTAATAAAGCGTTTATGGAGGGTATAGTTCCGAGGGATTGGAGGAGAGCAGTGATAGTACCCTTATATAAGGATAAGGGAGATAAGGGGAACTGTAGAAATTATAGGGGAATTAGTTTATTGAGTGTTGTAGGGAAGATATATGCTGGTATTTTGGTCGAAAGAGTGCGTCGAGTGACTGAAGGACTGATTGGTGAAGAATAAGGTACGTTTAGGAGTGGTAGAGGATGTGTGGATCAAATCTTTACATCGAAACAAATGATTGAGAAAATGAGGGAGAAGAAGAATAAATTGTATTTAGGTTTTATGGATTTGCAACAGGCGTATGATAGGGTTAATAGGGAGGCTCTATGGCAGGTGTTAGTGATATATGGTGTTGGTAGGCTTCTGAAATTGGAATCAAGTAAGAATGGATGATGATAGTGAACGTGTGTAAGAATAAATGGTGTCAAAAGTGATTGGTTTAGTATTAATAGCGGAGTGAGGCAGGGTTGTGTTGTGTCTCCTTGGTTATTCAATTTGTATATGGATGGGGTTATGAAAGAATTAGAGGTGGGGGTGGCAGGAAATGGTGTTAGAATGATGAAAATGGAGATGAGTGGAGGGTGCCCTACCTATTATATGCGGATGATTTGGTTTTGTGTGATGAATCTGAAGAGAGTTTGAGTGGATTGGTAAAGAGATTTAGCAGTGTGTGTAAAAGGAGGGGTTTGAAAGTAAACGTAGAAAAGAGTAAGGTTATGGTTGTGAGTGAGAATAGGCCTCAGTCTGATGTTATGTTGGATGGTGAGCAGCTGGAACAAGTGTCTGAGTTTAAATATTTTGGGTATATGTTGGATGAGAAGGGAACGGATGATGCAGAGTGTAGTAGGAAAGTTGTGAATGGCAGGAAGGTGTCTGGTGCAATTAAATCATTGATGAATGTTAAGGGACTAAGTCTTGAGTACCCTAGGGTCTTACACGAGGGTATGTTGTTACCTGTGTTATTGTATAGTAGTGAAACTATGGTCTGGAATAAGTAGTATAGATCTAAAGTTCAATGTGTTCAGATGGACAATCTTAGGGGAGTGCTAGGTGTGAGAAGAATTGATAAAATGAGGAATGAACGTATTAAAGAGTTGTGTGGTGTGAAGAAAGGGATAAACTAGAGAATAAATGAAAGTATATTGAGATGGTTTGGTCATGTGGAAAGGATGTATGATAGTCAGTTGGTTAAGCGGATGTATAGTGGCGAGTGTGTTGGGAACCGACCGGCTGGGAGACCGATGAAAAAGTGGATTGAGTCGGTAAACGAATGTTTGAAGGAGAGAAATGTGAGTTTGGCAGAGGCGAGAATAAAGGTGCTTAATAGGAGTGAATGGCGGGGTTTTGTGCGAGGGGGTATGGTTGTGGCCCACCTGGGCCAAGGGATGAACCCTTACACTGACGATTTACCATAGTGAGGGTCCGTCGCGGTTCCGTGAAGCTCTAGGGTGGATTTTCTGACTGCGACGAGTTCTTACTAATTAATGGTACAGAGGTGGCGGTAAGGCTGGGCTTTTTTTTCGACTTTTGTCATATTCTTCTACTGCTTTTCTTTTCCGATGCTTGTCACGAACCTTACTCCCAGTCATGGGAATAAAAAGGAAGATGAAGAAAGAAGGAAATAATAATAATAATAATAATAATAATAATAATAATAATAATAATAATAATAATAATAATAATAATAATAATAATAATATAATAATAATAATAATAATAATAATAAATCCTGGTTCTTTTACGACATCTCTGCAAAGATATGGGGTGCGGATCGTATATCTCTCCGCCACTTCTTTACTATCCTTACCTTATCTAGGTTTAATTATGGGTGTATTATATATATATATGGTCAAGCGGCCCTCGCTCCTTTGATCGCATTCAAAACGAGGGCGTCAGAATCCCTGTGGGAACTTTCCGCTCTTCATCTAAGGGGAGTTTGGAGGTTGTGGCGGATGTCCTCTCATTGCGACGGGAGGGCATCATGTGCATTGCTTTACTCAGAAATTTAACCCCTCTTCCTTCAGCTCTCTCCCCTCTCCCGGGAACGATTGCATCTGAGACATCATACTGACCAATTGATAGGGTAGTGCACAAGCTGCCTCACGCACCAGAAAATACCTTTGCAGAGAGTCTTACCCTAATCGTATGACATGAACTACACTACCGTCAGTGGTTATATCCTGCTTCGTCTCCCTGCCTGGCTTCTATACCCAAATCTTCTCATCACCCGGCAGAAATAAAGGGTACCTTCCTATCGCAAACTACCGCCCACTAGGATGCAACATCAATCTTCACAAACGGAACCAAGCCAGATGACAGAGTCGGAGCTTCGGCCGTGTTTCCTGGTCACTATATTACTCACTCGTTGAAATATCATTCCTCGATTTTTACTGCTAAGCTGGTAGCAATGTTATTAGCGTTTTCCAGAATCTTATTCCTCAACACCAACGAGTCCTTTGTTGCGTACTCGAACTCAGGAAGTGCCTTACAGGTTTCTCAGGGCCTTTCTTCTAAAAAACCTTGTTTTCTGGTGCAGAGATTTTTACATTCACTCCACGCCGGAAATATAGAGATCACTTTCAGCTGAACTCCATCTTACGTGGCTATTGCTGGCAACAAGGCTACTGATTGTGAAACCAAGGAGAGCTTTCTCTTTGTTACAAACGTTTCGCCCACCTACCAGCTTCCATTCGTAATGGCTTCCTCCCCGCCACCAACTATATACCAGCACTTCGTCAGGGTTTCCCCCGTTGCTAATGAGATTGAAGAGCAGTGTGAAGAGTTATAGCGAATAGGTGTGTTGGAAGAGAGTGTGAGTCCTTGAAATAGTCCTATTGTGCCTGTGCGAAAACCTGCTGGACGTTTGAGGTTGTGTATTGATTATCATAAGGTGAATGAAAGACCGTGAAAGATAGGTTTCCTATGTGTGTAGTGTCAGAATGTGTGTACAATATGTATGTATGAAAGTGTTTACGAAATGGATCTGGTGCATGGGTATTATCAGATGCCAGTGGAAGAGAAGGTGGTGTGTGATCGCTTTTCTCGCGACTGCTAAGCGGTATTACTATTGTTTAGGGAATTTGAGTTGGGCTGGGTTGCTCCGGCAGCTTTTCAGAGGGCGATGTGAATGTGGTTATGAATGATTTTCCTTGTAAGAATGTGATGAAATGATGATATTAGTGATGACATTTTGGTTAGTATTAGTGAATGATGTGTTGAAAAAGCTGGAGGATGGTAAGGCGAGAAAGTTGAAATGTGCGTAATGGTTTGCGGATGAGGTTGAATTTTTGGAACACAAGGTAAGTGCAACTGGGTTAAAGAAAGCGGAGAAGTTTGTTGAAAAAGTTAGGAATTTTCCTAGACCTAGGAATGTTAGAGAGTTGAGGGGATTTTTAGGTTTGGTAGAGTTTGGAAGGAAGTTTATGAAAGATGTTCGGGTGTGATGAAACTGTTGACTGAATGGACTGGAAAAAAGATGAGTACGATTGTAAAGTGGAACAATAGAATGAATGAAGCATTTGAGAAATTGAAGGCTGAAGTTGCGAAAGATGTAGAATTAGCGTACCCTGATTATAGTGAGAATGCTAAGCCACTGGAAGTGTATACGATGCTAGTGGGTAATATGGGAGAGGTTAAGATGAAGAAAGCAGGTGCTTGGACGGAATTGAAAGGAAACGGTAGGATACTTACATAAATAAAGCGTTAGTATGACAGCTAAAGTATTCTATTGAAAGAGTTGGCTGCTTTGGAGGTTTCCTGTTTAAAGTCACTGACGGTCGCTTTTGTATGGTATTAGCTTAGGTGCGTAACGACTTCACACATCAACCCTTAGTGTATTGCAGAGAACAGGACAGTTGATAGTAGGCTTCATAACTCTGAAGATTTGAGTGATTGTGGTTGAATAATCGAGTGAAAGGAATGAGATTAAATTGATGTCTAGAATGCCAGGGAGTGAGAGAATGAGTGAATGTTGGTGTGATAGATCCCGTGCATTTGCTGCCTAAGGGACAAGGCCACCGAAAGGGAAAGAAAGTCAGTGGAGGTGATTCTACACTGAAGTGTTGTATGGTTTACAGGATTTAGCCAAAGATGGGTTGGTTTTGAGAGTCCTGAGAGAGTATAGAAGAATTGTGGAGGGAAGTTATGACTGTGTAAGAAACCTGAGCAGATAGGAGTTAAGAAGAAGGTGCGACAGTATGTAAGAGAGTTAAAGACTATGTGTAAGGTGTGATTCCATTGCAAGAGGTGTTGGTTGTGGTAAATTGTTTAAAGTAGTTGTGTGTGTGCATTATGGCGGGAATGACCGGTAATTTATAGGAGTGAGCAACAGCGTAGGTGAGCTGCATTTACAGTGTTTGAGTAATATTAGTAGGTAATAGAGAAAGAAAGGTGATAGGAAGTATGTTCGAGAGAGCGAGTAGAAGACAGTAATTGATGAGAAGATCCCAAATGACGGTCCTTGGGAGTTTGAAGAGGTAATGTATTGCGAACATGGGATGAGTGGTAGGTGGAATGGCGGTGAAAGTGCAGGTAGATAGTAAGGTATATTGTGGGTTGATTGACACTGGGTCTCAGATTTCGTGAATGCCCCAGTGGTACGAGAGCTTGAGCAAATGACGTGGCAGTACCTAAGAGGAATACAAGTGTAAAGATAAAGGGGATTGGGGCAGGGAGAAATCGTAGCTTGGGAAGAGGTTTGTTAAAAGTAGAGATTTAGGGTATGTTAGAGAGTTGGACATAGGTTTGTGGTGCTTGATGAACTTTATGAATAAATTGTTTTTGATTGATAGAATTTTTTAAGAATGAATGGGTTGTCAGATCGGGGAAATGAAAGTGCAAAAGACAAGTTGAAAGGAATCGAAATAGTTAGAATGCAGTGGAAGATGCATGCCTGACTATCAGAGGAATGGTGCTGTGTGGGTGAGGGAGAATTGTTATATGAGAGATAATGTGGCGATGCAAGAAGAATGTCCCAGTGAGTTGAGAAAATGTATTGTTGCAGGTAAGGTTGTGGGATCAGTTGATAGACGATTTTAAGGTGTTTGTGAAAAAGTTTGTTGTGTGTGAGAATGTGGTGTATTACATTAGGAAAGTACGAGGAAGATTTGTATGTACCGGTGTTTTCTGTGGTTGGGGCAGTAGGGATGGCTTTAGTGATTCATCGTAGATATGGACACATGGGAAAGTTTAAATTGTGGGAATGTATGAAAGAGAAAGTGTTTAATCCTTGGTTGCGAAAGATAGTGAAGGATGTGGCTACTACTTGTGAGGAATGTCAGAAAGGGAGTATCAGAGAATGTATAAAAATTCTGTATTGCGTAATGGATGCGAACCTTTTGAGTTAGTGTGAAGATTGATCGTGCTTCTTTTTGCTACAAAAATGTATGTGGGTATGTTGTGATGGTAGATCATAAGAGACAGCTTGCATGTATGCTGTGCCAGAGAAGAATAAGACTAGTGCGACATCGGAAGCAAGGTAGTGGGAAGCTTGTTGTTGATGTGTATAAACCTAAGCGAATGTTGAAAGTGATACTGACCGGAGTTTGTGGGACAGGCGTTATAAATTGTTGATTGGGGTAATGAACATGTGGAAACGGTCTTCATAAGGCGCCTAAGTGGGGTTCGGTTTGGCTGAAATAGGTGGCCAAACGTTGAGTGAGATGTTACGTATTGATGAGTGTATTTAGAATGAATGGATTGGCTGGATAGAAAGTGTGGGCATATAATAAGATCGCATAGGGCTACTGGTATTCCAGCAAGGGTATGGACTTTAGAGAAGTTTGTTAAACCTAAGTTGTGTCAAGTGATAGGGATGTTTGGAAAAAAGGGAGTCTCTGAGGTTTGCAAGTTTTGAAGTAGGGGATAAGGTTTTGAAAGAGGTGATTGAAAGGGCCGCTTGAATGTGAGTAAGATGAGAGAAAGTTTGAAGGGCCTTTGTCGAAAAGTGATGTCGAATGGAGTTAGTTAGGTGCTTGAGAATTATAGATTGAATTATTTTAGTGCACATAAGATGCAGTTGAGCTGTGAGGGAGCCACCTGATGATTAGAATGTCCCAGTGTATATAAGTTTTGATGAATGACAATTTGAAATGAATGAGAATGGAAAGAGTGGGATGATTTGTGGTTACAAGGTAAAGATTTGGCTTTCCCCCCAACACGTCGGAACATCGTAAGAAAGCGGTCGACTGTTTGTTTTGACTGGCGTCATAAATAAACCGTGGGTGATGGAGAAAAATTATTTTTCAGGTTTTTGGTGGGATAGTGGAAAGGGTCAGAGTTTGAATCAGACCTATACGTTATGTAAGTTTCCGTTGGATGAGTGAAAGTGTGTTAGCAGGATTAAGAGATGTTAGGATAGGAGTGTGAATAGGATGATTTGAGTAAATTGTGTGGAATTGGATGAAGTGGTGAATGAAATAAAAGCGAATTACGAGTAAGAGAGATTGATAAAGAAATAATTTAATATGTCAGAGTAAGAGAAGATAGCTTAGATTGGAAGGTAAATGAAATAGTAGCAGCTGAAGAAGAGGTAGATTGCTGATGGAATGAATGGTAATAGGTTCAGGTAGAAGGTACAAGAAGACCTTGTACTAGGAGTAGAGGCAGAGTGGAAGAGTATGATTGGATTATGAAAGGATAATAGAATGTAAGAGCGAGTGAATGAAGTTGGTGGCGTTCCCAAAATTGTGAGAGAGAGAGAGCCAAACTTAAGTTAGTGGCATCATTATCATTTGTTTTGTTTTTTTGTTTTTTGTCTCACTTAATAAGTTTTATTTTTTAGGTTTGCTTCGCTAGAATGTCCACCAACAAGGATATACAAGTGGAGTGCAGTGTTACAGTTTATTTCTAAGTGTTTTTTTAAGAGTGATTTTTTTAAATGTTTATTTATTATATCCATATTTATAGAGAAATAAAAGAGGACAACATAGACTTTTTGTATAAATTTGAACATTTTGTCCACCAAGTGTGAAAAAAAGACGATTCACTTTTCTGACGATTTACGTGCAACAGGTAATTATAACATTATTTTTTATTATTATTATTATCATTATTAGTTATTATATTATTATTGTTATTTTTTCATACTTTCATATATTATTATTACTTTTTAAGTTCGATTGAAGGGTTAATGTTTTTTTTTCCAGTCTGAATCTGGTTTCCCGAGAAGTTGTTTCGTCTCCCGAGAAGTTGTTTTGTCTCGCGAGGGTCGTGTTTCCATTCAGTGGCTGCTTTTTTATTCTGTTGAGGTGAATGTTAAGTTGTTGATTGATTTTATTAATGAATGCTAGACTTGGTTATAAAAAGCATTTATCTTTAAAACTAGAGCTAATTGGTGTTGCTGTGTGATATTCAAGTCAGTTGCAAGGGAGAAAAAAAAACTGGGCCCACCTACAGTGTGTGTGTGTGACCTTGTGAGTTATTTTTATTTTTACTCATTATTATATTATTAATATTATTATTATTTCCAATTTCTATTCAAAACCATTTAAATATTTTTTATATTGTAATTATACTCTTAATTCATACTTACATTTAATTTTTTAATTCTAATTAATTATATTATTATTGCTCTTATTGCTATTATTATTATTATTAGTTACTCATGATACCAGACTTGTGAATAGTGTAATTTTCATAATTGTTTTGTTTTTGATTGCTATGATATTTTTGGTTAATTCCATAGTTTTTTCCGGTTTATTCCACAGTTAATTCAGGTTTATTCCACGGTAAATTGACAATACATACTGCGTAACGGGAGAGAAATGAATAATTTATAAATAGCTTGGATATCGGGCAGAAATAGACCATTAAAAATAGGTTTGAGAAATTGAGAATAAGCATAAATAAAAAAAAAGAGGAGAGAATTCAGTTTAGGAAAGCAAAGGGGAAGTTATAGTACAGGTGTAACTAAAATTTGAAAAGTGAAAAAAATTATATTGTGGAGAAATAAAGAATTGAGAAGAATCAGTAACTCCAGGAGTATTTGTGAGGAAAAGAGCGTATTTTTTTTGTATGTAGAGATATAAATTACTATTTATATATTTTTAGGTTTACGTTTTTCTAGATTTAAGGTTTTGTTTGGATATCAGTGAATATTCATTGATATTTATATTTTCGGATCGGTTGAGGTATCGGTTCACCTTGTTGTGGTGAAGGAGTTGAGTTACCTTGTAGTGGTGCGTTACCTTGAGGGTGGTGGTTATTTTAATAAATTTTTTTTGGCTGCTTGTGTTTTTGTGTCTGATTTTTTTACTGAGTTTTATTGTGTTTATTTCTTATTGTTTGTTTTGTTCTTTGGTTTTCTTTCCAGGACCCACGACCATAAAGAGATAGTTTGTGGCCTCAAAACCACGACAATGTGTAACTTGGAGATTTAATATTTGGATAAAAACCACAGAATTTCATCCTCCACAGATCTTGCCTTATCAGTTCACACGCATTATCCGTGTTTTTATAAATAAATTTAAGTAGTTCTTTGTGTCTTATTCAGCCTGAGGATTTACGTTTGTCTAGACATCCCTTCTCAAGGTCGTTAAAAAGGATCCTCTCTGTTCCCAAAAGGTTTTGAGCCGTTGGAAACGAAACCCTAATGACCATGCAGTTCCTCTTGAAGCTTAGTTTCTGGAGCGCTCTGGAACTCAGTCACTGAAATTTAAAAAGGTAGTTGGGAGGTGCAACACACATTGGGCTTGCTTATTTTTCTGGGATACGCATTACATACCTAGATATTCCGACACTGCCCTCTGCAATCCCTTTGGATACAATTTTTTTTCTTTTTGTTTACGCTTCCTCTCCAGGTAGATAGAAAATGGCGTGCTCTAAATTTATTACATTATTAAATTTATTCAGGTTTAGATTTCAAAGGAATCACAATAATAAATTGTGAATCACAAAGGATTGGATTATACAAACCTGGGGTCCAACCCATTTTTCAGTATGAAGTTTTACATTGGTTGAAACCCCGTATATCCTCTCCTTTACATATATACCAGTAGCAGTTAAGGTTATATGTTAAGATATATATATATATATATATATATGTTATATATATATATATATATAAGGTCATCCCTCTCTTTACATACATAAAAGATATAAATAATTCTTGTATTGGTAATAGTACAGAAATATATATATATATATATAATAAGGTTAAGTATGCAGAGCAGGCAGTATATATATATAAGGCATATATATATATATTAGGCAGTATGAGATATATAGCAGCAGTATATGTTGCAATTAACCCTCTTTCTTCAAACCCTGATGTTAGTTATATAGTATATATATATATGTTAAGCATATAATTACAGGTTGTTGTTATATATATATATATATAGTTAAGTTTAATTAAAATATTTTTTTATTATATCCTGGCGTGTTACTTACACATATTATTTTGTATTATATAATATTTTTATATTTAATAGTATTATTATTTTTAATATTCAATATATATCTTAAATATTCAGACGTCAAACAGGTAATTTTATGGTATTTTTCTTAATGCATTATCTTCTTCTAATACACTAAAACGAACTCAGAGTTTCATTTTGGTGCTCTCTTGATTAACTAACAGTTGATGATAGCAATTTCTCATTGAGAAAGGTTGAGGCATTCATTGAGTCACATATGGTAGAATCTTTCTAACGTTGGTTAACAAGACACCGCCATTATCCAAAAACTGAACCGTCTATGTTGGATATCTCTATCCTGGGGGCCTGGCCATGGAAATTCTGCTTAGTATTACAAGTAAGTTTTTTGGATAGCGATAGATGACATGACACCTTTCTTTGGTCTGCTCATGTCTTTCATTAGTAACCAATCGACTTCTTCTCTCAACACTCTTCTTTCCCAGATCCCTCACATACATTCAACAATGCATCTTTAAATGTTTTAAACTATAACACCCCCTTTCCACAATAAGCAAGTACCATCTGTCTCTGGTTACTATCCACATTTGCTCCCTCTAGCAAGTGTACACATTTCATATCCTCCTTCTTCCATCTTCTTCTTCTCTTCTTCCTACTTATCCTTTTATTCCATCAACCAATTCATACCTGTTCACTTTTTCTCATTTGTTCACCATCTCTCCTTTTAATATAAAAAAAAAAATAAAAAAAAACTCAAAGTATTCTATCATACCAGTCTCTCTCTGTTGCTCCTTTACATATCTTTTGTCCAATTCATCCAAATAACTTTCATCCAATCTTTTTCCAAACCTTCCATTTTATATCACATACACCCTCAAAAGCTTTCTCACCCAAACTTAACAACAATTCTCCAGCTGGCCATTCACACTCCTTACCATCCACCTTGTACCATAAATCCACCCTTTTCCATAACTCATTAATTTCCACTGCTGACTTACATTCCCTTTGAAAGTAGGACATACCCTTCTTATTCTTCTCTCTCTATGTTCACCACGTTGTAGTAGCGTATATTGACTTCACCTAATGGTGCCTAAACAAAAATCTTCAAAGTCAAGTCTCAACACTACCAGAATCTTCTGAGTGAAGTATGTGGTTTTTAAAATGAAAATATAAATAAATAATTACAAATAGGTAAATGAATATATAATATAGTTAAATATATAATTCTTCTTTTATTATACTGATTGTGTTGTTTCTTTATTCCTGATTTCCTAAATTTAACTTATGGCATGATTTTTACTTATTATCCTTATTTTCTTAATCAAATAAATTATTGGTTTATCATTTTATCCTTTATTAACTCTTTGTATTATACGTTCTTATTATTTTAACATATGTTTTAACTATTTCAAATTTCACTGTTATTATTTAATAAAATATTAAATATATTTTGTTTCATTTTTTCCTTAATACTTTGTTGTATTACGTTCTATTAAGCTGTTTGTGGTTTTATTTTAATTTAATTCTGAGATCAACTGTTCAACTATATTCACAAAAAGGTTTACAAGTCTATTCAAAAAATCTTAAATTTTAAAGTCAGGATTACTGAAAAGATCCCATATATAGTTTATGATCACAAGTTCCAGGATCAATGCATTAAATATTTCACGAAGGTCAAAAATAAAGCAACTTTTCGATGCACAGATCATGAAAAAGACCAAATATATTTTTATGAGTATGTTCTTTAATTGTCCTACAGTATCTCCACAAAATAACTGACTTAAAAGGAATTTTAATATGGTGAGGGTTTTTCCACAAACCCCAAAATAATTTAAACCTAAAGTGAATTCAATTATGAATCCATAAATTTAAATTCCAAAATCTTCAGTCACATACTCAACTTTAACTTTTTCTAATTCTTCAATGTAAAACTTATGACTTGCTTTTTCTTTAAAAATCTTAATTCTTGATAATTGGGTAAGTACATTTATGATTTTAGTATTCTAAGTTCAATCACGAATTCCTCTCAAAGTCAACTTTCCATAACGAAAACTCAAAAAATAAAATAACTTTTAATTTGCTTGCAATAAAATATAGCTTATAATTACTATCACCAATTTATTTGCGATACATAATTTAACTAATAAATATTTTGTATTAGAAGTCAGAAATTCAATGTTTTTTATGCATATCCTTATTTAAAACAATTTTAATTTTGTATTTCATAACGTTTTATAATTAACAATATAACTTTTAAAATAATCTTTTCTTTTATATGTCTTTTGCGAGTTTTAGCTCTTAAGTTTTTGTGCTTTATTATAAGTTTCGAGTTACTAACCGAAAGGGTTCAAAAATCCAAACAAGATGTTGCCTGAAAGGTTCCCAAAATCCAACTGACTTCTGTGTCCTCTTTTCTATTTGCCCAGTTTTCATTCCACTTGAACATTTTCTACTGACCATTCCAAAATGTTGATTCTGATTGACCAATAACACACTAGTATTCCATGATGACTTTCTTGTTTTCGATTTTGTCTCTTAAATAATATTTTTAAACTGTAATTTTTTTTTTTTTTTTTTTTTTTTTTTTTTTTTTTTTTACAGTTAATCATACTGCTCACTGGCAGAGCCCTAATCAAGTAGAGGGTGTGCTGGGGGTGTGCTCAATTTTTAGTCTGAGCAAGACAGAGTCAAGAAAGAACAGCTCACACTCACATGCCCGACCAGTGACGAACCTGGGTCTTTTTCGCTTAGTTGGGCTTAGTTGGGCGCGTGCTCTCCCGCTGAGCTACCGATATATAGTGTTTGATTCCTTCTTGAACTATGGGAAGAAACTCTTCATACGAGCCGACTGCATTAGACTGCGCCGAATATCATTCTCCTTCATATGATCTTATACGCCGCTTTATCCAAACTTCACTCGCTGGCCAAAGCATGATGCATTTTTATATTATTTTACAAGCAAAGAATTCGAAAGAAATGGGCTAAAAATTTTGACGCTCCTCCATTTATTTAAGATAATTGTCATTTTCTCCAATTTACACAGTGTATGGACCTATCCTTTAAATGGACATTTATATGTGAGCTTTCTAAAGAAAGCAAATAATAACTAAGTAAATAATAACTTCATTAAGACCAACTCTTTTAATCTCTTAATTTCTATGGAAATCAATTAATAACTTTAATTAAGAATTTTAACTTATTTTATCTTTGGTTTCAAACCTACCAAATGATTCATCATCATGTTATTTACTAAGTGTCTTTTTGCCCTAACTCAAAGATATTACTTGTGTATCCCCACATACAACTGCTTATAGGTAACATATCAAATTGTCTATCGACCCTAGTTCACTTATGCTAATTCCTATATTAATCGTAGTATGTAAATGAACAGTCATTTTTCTAACTTATCATATTAAACCACCAACAGTCTAACAAATACAAATAATTTATCTAATGACATCTAAAAATCCTAGTCGTTTCATAAACAAATTTTAGTAACACATACCTCAACATAGATGGTGATGGATAGTCACTATGGCAATGTTCACCAACTCCTGTTTCGACATTGCTCCCTATCACTAATCCTGAGCAAGCCAAATTAAATATCCAACCTCAGATGGTAACAGAACTATGATCTGCTACCACTGACTAAATTATGCTGTATAAAACTGGCCTAACAAAAACACATAAACAACACACTCATCTTTTATATATCTGGTGAAGAAGCATCACATAAATAAAACAAAAAATCTTCTTATTAGTTACAAATAACTACTATTATTATATAAAAAACGAGAGAATATGTTAATAACAGTAAAATGAATCACACAGTATAGCTTCGCAACTCTTCCCTGACATCAGTTCCGGGATTACCTACTATTAATACTCGCCCAACAATTAAACATTCAACCTTATTCTATCTAACCTTAACAAAAAGGCCTGAAGGACTCAGATCAAGATAGTCTCTCAACATACTCCTCACAACCAAATATATTTATTATCCAAATAATCACCCTAAAAATAGAAAACAAAAGCTTTCAATCCTCCTTCTCCATTGCAGTTTCTATCTATTTCTCTCTCCTCTCTCTCTTTTTTTTTTTTTTTTTGAATTTCCACCAATCAGTTCCTTTAAACACTTCGTGTGTACTTTCCCTCTTTCAAAGAGGTCCTTCCTTCTTATCCATCCCAGCCCCTTGGGCTATCCGGTGCCTCTTCCCGCATGGGTTTTCAGCCCACCTCACACTTCCCTGTGGATGATGGTACAGGCCTAAAGCTGGTCCATTTGCTTCTCTTTGACCGGCCTGGCAACTGTAGGGGACCAAACTTTGAGCTAACCGGTGAGGAGGCTGTCCTGTACTTTGGTGTATAATCTCAGGCTCTAACATGAAGTTATTTAAGTTCTGTTTGGTTCACAGGGGGTAAACAAGCATGGAGTTCCAGGAAGTTCTTCCGAGGCCACATCCACAGGCTAATTTATGGAGTGGGGTCCAGGAAATTGTCTCTCTCTGGCCTGTGACCTGTTGTGGAGAGGACTACCCTTCCTTATGAAGTATACGCTTTTCCAACCCATCCTGTTATTTACTTTTATGTTTCATTTGTTTTATTGTTATAATTGCTCATTTATAAAGAAGTCTGAGGTTTAATTTTAATGAAACTGGCTCTTCAAGAAAAAATGTTATTAAACCAAGGTGAGTATAACAACATCAACAACAACTACCATCTGGTGTTCCCACTTAAAATTATTCCTTATACTACACCTGAAAGTCCTCTGCATAACCTCAGCAATTCGTTGCCTGGTATGCCCTCGACACCCCAGGTGCCCAAATGGTTGGGACAATCCCAAATAGGTGACTCCCATCATAGTCATTCTCATTTGTTTTACTCCATATACTGCTTCCCCTCCAGGAATGCCAACTGACACAACATTCCCAATATATTACTTGTTGTAATCCATCACCGAACAAAGAACCATAATTCTTATTGATGCACTTGAAAAAGCTTAAGGTGTTGAAGACCCCCCCCCCCCAGTCACATTAATGAGAAATGGGTCCTTTCTCGTTCAAGCTACTACCCAGAATCAAGGTTCCATCTTGTCATCCTTAAAGTCTCTTGGAAACATCCTCCTCATTTCCACTCCTGATGAAATAAACACTTCCAAAGGCACTATTTATTCCTTAGAACAGAAAAACAAAGATACTACTGACATTTAAAGAAATCTCCAGCAGAAAACATTTCCCATTACAAACGTGTATAGATTTCTCCCTTGTTGGGACTCGCCTGATATGCCAAATCCCTGCTTACTGCTGACCTTTAGTGCTCTTTTTCCACCTTCAATGGTGAAAAAAGGATTTACAAGCTACAGTGTTTGTACGTTTATTCCAGGACCCAGACATTGCTTTAAATGCCAATGGTTTGGTCATCCCCAAAAATACTGTAGGGGACTGCATGACATATGCCCGGTCTGCAGAGAAGAGTTTCACATTCCCTGTGAAAATACACCAAGCTGCAGAAACTGTGGAGGACCCCACAGTACCTCTTCCTTAAAATGCTTGTCTTACCTGTTTGAACAGGAGGTTGAGCAGGAAAGTTGCCATACACCAGCTCAAAGACAAATATCCCACAAGACAAAGACAATCTTATGCTACAATTGCAGCAGCCCCCCTGCCTCAGTGTGTTAATCTACCGACACAACTCTATTCCAGTAAAACTCTTCCCCTAAATTCTAGTGAAACTCAAGTAGTTACTGCAACCTGCACGCCTGCATTGCCTATACTGCAGACTTCTCAAACAGTCCAAAAGCAGCCCTTGAACTAATCTCTTTCAAACTGTCATCAACAACCCTACTTTGAGTGCTTGTTTTCAACCAACTAACAATGAAACTAAGTTGGTTCATCCAATACAAAACTTGGTGAGCATTTCCTGCAAGATACACTGTCCCATACCCTCCAGATGAGTTTGCCAAACTCATATAAGAGCCCTGCATCTATGTCCCCTAATCTGTCTCCCACCATTACTCAATTTCCTGAAAAAGATGTTCCTAAACACAAAGAAAAGATTAATCACCAAGCTAAAAATTATTCGCTAAAATACAAAACATCCAAATTTCTAAAGCAAAACACACTGACCCCAGATGTAAAAAATGCAACTCAGAAGAGACCTTGTCATAAATCTATTCCAGAGACAAAAGCAGTGACCAATTGGCTGTATCCAAACAATCACAGCTATTGAACAACCCACCAATCAACTCGCTGATAGCTTGCAGGATTACTCCAGTTCTTCTAAATCCTCCTATAACTTTTCTTCTGAATTTCCTACCTCAGCAGTCCCTAAAGGATTCTATGCCTTAGCGGATAAAATGGATCATTGTTTCAAATGGAGCCTGATGTGACAACCAACTCTCTCTCTAATGCTTCTTATGCTTCCAAAAGAGATGAATGAAAATTGTTCAACCAAAACACTGTAAGTACTCTTGTTTTTTTTTTTTTTTTTTTTTTTAAATAAAAAATTCACACCACACAGTGTAGGAGCTATCATCTTTGAGAAATTTTATATTATAATTTCTTTAACCATCTTAAACATTTATTTTATGTACTGTTCTAATTTTTATATTCTCTCAGGAAATATATGGGATAATTTATATTTTGATTTTGAAATATTATAAAGAATTATTTTGCATAAGTTATAGGATATAACTACAGGGCTGTGACCCTATAAAAAATTCAACCATATAAAAACAGTCCACTGAGAATAAGAATCAAAAGCAAGTGAGTTACTAAAACAAAGCACATTCAAATCCAACTAAGAAAGATTGTAGTATGGGCGTAATCAGCATAGAGGGGGAAATTTTAAGAAATCATTTAGGTGGAATAAGTAAAGTGAGATTAATACATATACAACAGGAATTCATCAGAAGATAGTATAAAGAAAGCAATGAAGGGGCAGATAAGCGAACATAATGTTGAATTAGCTGAAGGAGGTGAAGAAGTACATTATAAAAGATATACAGTAGATATACAGTGGAGGGGTTCAGCAAAGGTGATAGGAAGGGATGGAAAAAACTGTAATGGTTTAGCATGGAGGGACTTTTAAGTAATGTAGCAAGGGTATATATTACTAAATTAGCAGGAATACTTCAGAATATGTAATGTAAATATGTGTGTAAAAAAAGAAAGATGGTAAAACATGAGGGGATATAGAAACAGAAGAGCTTAAAATAGTTTGTGTCCCTTTAATGAAGAAGAAGAAGAAGAACTACAAAAAACTACAGAACACCGACTAGCAAAGACTTTACAGTCCACTCAAGGCTAGTCTGAGGAAGATGAGGTCACTGGCTTAGGAACGTTATAATTAACCCTCCACACGGTAACCCAAACTTTTATTACAAAATATTATTGTAGTGTATTCGATGATGTTCACCTTGTTTTTGTTTCTGGCTTAGAATGTTTAGAAATAACCTCTAAAGTGGTGACATCAAAAACTGTTATTACAAATTAAGACGATAGTGTGATCGATGAGGTCACCGGCTCAGAACGTTAGAAATAACCCTCTAAGTGGTGGACATCAAAATTGTTAATACAAAATATTATGATAATGTGTGATGATGTCACCGGCTTAGAACGTTAAAATAAACCCTCTAAGCGGTGAACAATCAAAGCTGTTATTCAGAATTAAGATGTAGGTGATCAAGTGCGACCACCGATCTTAGAGCGCTAGAAACAGCGGTAAACCATTTGCGGTAAATTTACCTCTAGGGGGTAAACATTAAAAACTGTTCAATATAAGTTCGCGCCCAAATTCTTTTAAGAATGTACTTTAAACATTTAATCTTCCTCTACTTAAGTTCGTTTGATTTACCCTTATCTAATTCTATCGTTTTAATAAAAGAAGATTCGGTATGAGTTGAAAGTTCACAGACCAACCAATTTCCTAGAGTGTTATCTAACTTTTTTTCTTGAATAAATCGATTGTTGCCGCTGTCACGTATTTCATAAGAAAGAGACTATTCCATGACTTCTCAATTACAATCGCAAGTGAAGAAATGCTTTGCTATATTGGTTTGAATCGTTTATGAAAAGTTTATGCCCATTACTTTCGACAAACATCATTAAAAATCAGAAATCGAAAAGAATTGCCAATAATCAAAATGGTCTAATTTCTTAGTAGTTAGAAAACTTCCTATTAATTCTTATCCTCTCAATCTACTTGTCTCTAAAGAATGGATATCTAATTTCGGAATTAATTTGGTTGCTCGTATGATTTACCTCACAATTCAGGGATTAATTTTATGGCTGTAGCCACCTATCTTTAGAAGTTCTTTCAAATATATTCTATGCTTGAGGTATGGGCTACCAAACTGCACTGAGCCGATATTCCAGATGAGGTCTAACTAATGTTTTTATAGAGAGGAAGTGAAATGAATTTTCTATCTTTAGATTTATTTGTAAATGGAGTGACGAAGTTTCTGGCAATTAATCCTAGAGCTTTATTTGCTTTTTTTAACAGCTTTAGCACATTGTTTCGCAAATTTAAAATCCTTATTAATTAATACCCTAGTATCCTTTTCCTCACTGACAAATTTTGATAACTGTGTCATCTATTTTGTTATCATATTGTTCTTGTTCCTACTCCCAAAATGTATAATCCCTTACATTTTTCGGTATTAAATTTCATTTGCCATGGTTTTGACCATTTACAAACTTGTTCAAGTCGCTTTGGATTAATTGATAATCTTTCTCACTATTTATGCGATTTCCAAGTTCGTATCATCTGCAAATTTCGAAATATTGCCTAAATATTATCATCATGTCATTTACATATATAAATGAACAGTTATTGGGACCCAGGACAGATTCTTGGGGTACACCACTAGTAACATTCGTCCATCAGAGCATATCACCATTGATAACAACTCGTTGTTGTCGATCCGAAAGCCAAGTTTTAATCCAATTTAAAAAAGTTTCCCTCGAAATAACCATGACTCGTAAGCTTTTTCCAATAATCCTTTGAATGAGGGATCGGTATCACTGCTTTTTGAAAGTCTAAGTAAAATGACATCGAAGGATTTATAATATTTACATGTTAATAACCACATTTAAAAAATTCCATGCAAATTTGTTAAGCATGATCTATTTCTTCTAAAAACCATTTTGGGAATTCCTTGAGCAATCCCATGATCTTCAAAGAATGTGCAACTAACTATTAGTAGTATTGGCTTCAAAAATTTTAACCACTAAAGAATCAATGCTTAATTGGTCTGTAGTTATTCGGAACCTTACGATCTCCTTTTTGAAAATGGGAGTTAATATTAGCAATTTTGAAATCATGAGGAACTATTCCTTCTTTTAAGACTTATTGAAAAGCATTGTCAAAGGTTTCACTAATATGTCTTTCAAATATTTGAGATGCGTTGGATAGTATCCATCTGGTCCAGGCGATTTATTATTATTAATTGATCAATTGCTTTGGAAAGCACTTCCTCTTCTAGAATTTTCAAATGGTAATCTAAAATGTTGTCTCATGAAATTCCTTATGTCCTTTCATGCTAGGCCAGGCTATCTAGATTCCTTCGTAAAAACTGTCGAGAAAAAATTTTTAAAATGTTTGAACATAAGCACCAACTGTTTTTGAATTTTAAATACGACGCATACGTCCAGTAAAGGTCCAATTGATTCCCTAATGGAACTTTTGTTATTACATATTTTAAACTTTTAGGATTAATTTTACATTCACGAGCAATTTAATTTCATAGTTTCGTTTATAGAATTTAATTAATCAATCGTTTGCAGCTTCGACGACAAGCTATGTAACTATTATTATTTTTCCACTGAAGGAGACGACTTTCATAGTTTATAATGCTCTATTTCTATTACTTACAGAATCTCTAATTTCATTATGTTGCATCTTGCTTTTGAATTTGGTGCAATGTAAATCATTTTATACGGAACAAAATCTTTTTCTTTGTCTTTAAATATTTGTAGAAAAGCGTATCCCACATTACATTTGGGCATTTCCTGTTAATGTCTCATTCCAATCATAGATAGATAAACTGTCCTTTAAAGCCATTAAAATTGGCGTTCTTAAAATCTGGAAAATTTACCTAATGTGTATTTTGTTTTTCAAATATAATCGGTAAATTTCAAACTCCATGTTTAAAAAAAAAAATTGAAAAAAATCCAAACTTTTACCAAATAGGTTCGATAAACTCAAAACTTCTTACCAAGTTCAAGTGACTCCACTATTAATAGGTCTAAAATATTGTTTCCCCTCGTAGGCAAACACTTATTTGAAAAAGGAAATTGTCTCCTAAGAATTTTAGTAATATCGCTTTCCTTCCAGATCTGCATCAAGTAAATTATAGTCGATTTTGGGCAGTTAATCGTCTCCCCTACAATTATTGGTGAATCCTTCGAGATCTCTGCTTCAAATTTCTTTATTACAAAGCTCTCTATTACTGATTGTGAGGACGGTGGACGATCGACATTTATTAAGTTCAATTTTATATTCGATGTTCCTATTTTAACACCAAGTATACCAATTTCATTAGCATCAGCTAGTTCCAGCTGAGCAGTTAGATATATATTTTTAATGTAAGAAGAAGACCACCCCTTCCTTATTTATTTTTTTCTATCCTTGTAAGTATAATTTATGCCATTAATTTGGAATACGAAACAATCACGATCTTTAAATGCACCATGTTTCATTGAATTGTAAATTATATCGTAATTTCTATGTAACACATAACTTAAACTTCGTTTATTTTGTTCCGGATACTTTTGCATTAAAAGATACCGCTTCATTTCGCACATAATCGAGCGAGGACTGGGACCATCCCGAAAACCTGTTTCTTAACGTTTTTGCCTCTCTGTGTATTTTCCTAACCTGTGTCCAAGAGTCGACCCCAATCTTGCAGCACCGTTGTCGTTCCATGGCAACCCATCCTTTGTTCGACCTCAATTCCGACCAGTTAGAAGAAGAAGAAGAAGAAACAGAGAAGATAAGAAGAAAGAAGAAGAAGAAGAAGAAGAAAATTAAGAAGAAGAAGAAGAAGAAGAAGAAGAAGAAGAAGAAGAAGAAGAAGAAGAAGAAGAAGAAGAAGAAGAAGAAGAAAAAGAAGAAGAAGAAGAAGAAGAAGAAGAAGAAGCAAGAAGAAGAAGAAGAAGAGTTAGTATAGATAAGAAGGAGGGGATGGCTAAGAGTAAATGACTACTACCACTATGGAAGAAGTAGAAGAAGAAAAAGAAGAAGAAGAAGAAGAAGATGACGATGATGAAAACTTTAATAAAAGAAGAAGAAAAAGAATAAGTAGGAAGAATAAGAAGATACAGAGGAGGAATCCAGAAGAAGAGGAAGAATAAGAAGAGAAGAAGAAGAAGAGAAGAGAAGAAGAAGAAGAAGAAGAAGAAGAAAGAAGGAAGAAGAAGAAAAGAAGAAGAGAAGGAGGAAGAAGAAGAAAGAAGAAGAAGAAAGAAGAAGAAGAAGAAGAAGAAGAAGAAGGTGGTACAGAACTACAGAAACCGACTAGCAAATAGATACAGTCCACTCAAGGCTAGTCTTTTAGTATTTTTGTTTTATTTAATTTTGTTGGATGTGTCTAACTGTTATTAAAAAAAACTGTTATTTATTTTTGAAAATAAGTATATTATTTACCTATTCTATGTAACATAATGAGTCTCTCACTGAGAGCAGATCTGCTTCTAAACAACAAACATCATAATATGTTAAGTTTTTGTTTATTTATTGTGTTGTGATTGATTAGATCATGTTCTAGAACAGATATGTTCTATGCATGAACATCAAACTTATTTACTACAGTTATTCAGTGTGATGATTAGATCACCGTCTTGAACAGGTATGTTCTATGCGGAAAACATCAAGCCATCAATCCTAGCCATTCAGCGTGTGATCGAATAGATCACATTCTTAGAACAGATATGTTCTATGGGATAAACATCAAAGCCACTTACTCAGTTTTCGTTACAGTTATTTTGTAACAGATATTCTAGGTGGAAAAGAACAAAGCAATCTCTTAAACTTTAAGTGCGATCGATGATATCACTAAATCTAGAAGGATACTTGCAAACCATAGAACATCAAAGCTACAGACAAGCAGTAATTCTTTACGAGTACTTATAACATTTCTAATGATTTCAAGATACTACTAATCTTGTTGGATTTGAAAAAGTAAATCGAGTTGAATTGACGTTCCCAGACCAATATCCTTAAAGTGTTTTTATCTTAACTTTTTTCCTTGATGAATCGATTTAGCGCTGTTCACATTCATATGAATATGACACTATTCCACTTCTCGATTACATCATAGTGAAGAAATTCTTGCTATATTTGTTAAATCGTTTATGACAAAGTTTATGCCCCTTACTTCGTGTTACATCATTAAATTAAATCTGCCGAATTGCCTGTAATTGATATTGTCAAAATATTATCTAATTTGAAAACTCTATTAAGTTCTCTCAATCTTTTGTCTCTAAAGAATGGATTCTAATTCACTGAAGAAGAAGAAACATACAGAGCACACCGACTAGCAAAGAACTTTTTACAGTCCCACTCAGGCTAGTCCTGTTTATATTGTTTATTTATATTTGTTCGGTATGTGTCTACTGTTATTAAAAAATAAAACAAAAAAAAAACATGTATTTTTGAAATAAGTTATATTATTTTATCCTATTTCAAGATGTTACATATGAGTCTGCTCACTTGAGCAGATCTGCTTTTGAGCAACAAACATCATAAGTATTGTTAAGTATTTTTTAATTACAGGTTAAGTTGCGATCGATGATATCACTATCCTAGAACGGATACTTTGCAAGCCATGAACATCAAGCTACTACAAGCCATAATTCTTTACGCTGTACTTAATAACATTTTCTAAATATTCATAGATACTAATTAAATAAATGACTCAATGAATAAAGTAAATTGAAGTTTATACCGCCGATATCTCAATATCTCTTAAAGTGTTTTATCTAACTTTTTTCTGAATGAATCGATGTTCAGCGGCTGTTTCCACTACTTTCATATGAAGACTAAATTCCGTACTTTCTCGATATCTATCATAAGTGAAGAAATTCCTTTGCTATAATTTTTTTGAAATTCGTTTAATGACAGAGTTTATACCCATTACTTCGTGTTACATCATTAAAATTATATCTGAAGAATTGCCTGTAATCGATATTGTCAAATTTAATCTAGTATTTTGAAAACTTCTATTAATTTTCCTCTCAATCTTCTTGTCTCTAAAGAATGGATATCTAATTCACGAAGAAGAAGAACTACAGAACTACAGAACACTGACTAGCAAAGACTTTACAGTCCACTCAAGGATAGTCATGTTTAGTAATATTTTTTTAATTTAATTTGTTTGATGTGTCTAAATGTAATTACAGAAAAAAACAAAAAAAAAACATGTATTTTTGAAATAATGTTATATTATTTTACCTATTTCAATGTAACATATGAGTCTGCTCACTTAGAGCAGATCTGCTTCTAAGCAACAAACATCATAGTATGTTAACTTTTTTTGTTTATTTATTGTGTTGTGATTGATTAGATCACCGTCTTAGAACAGATATTTCTATGCGGTGAACATCAACAACCCTATTTTACTAACAGTTATCACAGCTTCACTCTTGTTGGAATCTAATGATTCAATTTTTTTAAATTTACATATATGATTTCAGGAATACTAACCAATTCTTGTATTTGAACAGAGTAAAATCGAGTTGAATTGATGTTCACAGCCCAATATCCTTAAAGTGTTTATCTAACTTTTTTCTTGAATGAAATCGATGTTAGCGCTGTCACTATTTCATAAGAAAGACTATTCCATACTTCTCGATTACATCGTAAGTCAAAGAAATTCTTTGCTATATTGTTTGAATATCGTTTATTAGCAAAGTTTATGCCCATTTACTTTGTGTTACATTCAGTTAAAAATTATATCTGAAGAATTGCCTGTAATCAATATTTCAAATTTATTAGTATTTTTGAAAACTTCTATAATTTTCCTCTCAATCTTCTGGTCCAAAGAATGGATATCTAATTCACGTCGTCCGTTGCTCGTATGATTTAACCTCTCTCTTTCTTTCAAATATTATTCTATGTATTTCTGTTTAATTCGTTTCAATTTTATCTAGTCCTTTTGCGGTATGGACCTCACCCAAACTGCACTTGCATATTCCAGAATAGGTCTAACTAATGTTTATAGAGAGGAACTATTATTGACTTTTAGATTTATATTCAAAGTTTCTGGCAATAAATCCTAGAGCTTTATTTGCTTTTTTAACAGCTTCAGCACATTGTTTCGCAAACTTTAAATCCTTATTAATTAATACTCCTAGATCCTTTTCCTCACTGACAACTTTGATAAGGGAGTCATCTATTTTGTAATCATGAAAGTCTAAGTAAATGACATCAAAATGTTTAACTTGTACATTTATCAGTATTAAATTTCATTTGCCACGTTTTTGACCAATTTACAATCCTATTCAAATCGCTCTGAAGAAGAAGAAGAAGAAGAAGAAGAAGAAGAAGAAGAAGAAGAAGAAGAAGAAGAAGAAGAAGAAGAAGAAGAAATTGAAAAATGCCCTACTTTTATGTTATAACTTAACAGAGGATGGATATAGGCCAAAGTTCAGGAGTGAAAAGCGTTTGGCGATGAAAGGCCCATCCAATTTATTGACAGGTTAAGGAATTATGTGATCAAATGGGCAGAACTAGCCGAAATCAATAAAGATTTCAATGACATAATAAATCTGCTGGTGGCCGAACAATTTTTAAATGCATGCCCCAAAGATCTAGCAACCTTTTTGAGGGAAAGAAAAGTCAACAAGCTGGATACTATAGCTCGAGGCAAAAAATTACCTCCTCGCTCATAATAGGAATATGTCGCCGGTAGTAAATAAAAAAGACAAATTGAGAAAAGAGAAAAGCCTAGGACTCAATTAACCTGCTTCAAATGTGGCAAGAAGGGACATAGAGCTATGGAGTGTAAGACCTATAGCACCTACAGGAGAGACAGCCAATATAAATTTTGGAGGAGCAGAAGACCTCCAATAAAAGATACTAAGAATTATAATAATGACAGCCGCACATGTAATAATTGGAGGGAAAGCTTGAAGAATGGCTGAAGCCATAATAAATGATAATGGTAACAAAGCGCGACAGAGTGAAGTCTGAACTCTTGACAGTCTATCAACAGTTGGAAACCGGCGACGTGATGATAGTGTAGACGCTATCAAATATGTCAGTAAAGATAATAGGATCGCATTGGCTTGTGGAAAAACGATACCTGTTAATCAGGAGAGCTTGCATAAAGAGTAGAAACGGAAGAGCAAAAATGATGCCCGCAGTCAATGGAAAAATTAATGGAGTTGTTAGAAAAGTATTGAGGCACAGGTTGTGATAGTGTCATTGTTAAGATTGAATATGTTTCGGCAAACCAACTAACTGGAAAAAGGAAGCAAATAATGCTAATTGATAATACAATCAGAGACGTTCCGGTAGCCATGATTGATATCGGAATGTCTTACTACACAGAATGCGTTGAAGCGATAGCCTTACATGATGCTATCTACGATCTAGTGATAGGTAATATCCAAGGCGCGAGAGACGCAAGTATGCCGCAGTCGGACGATAAAGAAAAGTATAGGATCGGAACATCACAAGAATAAAAAGGAGAGGTAGTTAAGAAAACCTCTCAGCTTACTGAAATAAACAAGTTGTCTGCGGAAAATGAAAGTATATGAAAGTCCTTAAACGTAAAGGATGAAGAAGATAAAACTTTGAAGAAAGATTTACAACAGAGAATAAAAACATTGGAGAACGACAAGTTGACAATGTCAGAGACATTTTCTTTCAAGAAAAGTAATAGAACTTGAGCATCAAACTCAAGAACTTGAAGAGTCAAAAGATTCATTTGGCAGATACCTGTCGTACTCAGGAACAGCTTAGAATACTTTATGGTGAATACATTTCCAAGTGTGAGGAAAATTCAGACCATATTGTTGAAATAGTAGGACTCAAAAACAAGTTACACAATCTTCAAATTGAATTAGATGAAGCCAGGAATGAAGTTACAGAAACTCAGTGCACAGCTGAAGGTGATGTTGCAGTTGGAAAACAAAAGTGCGAAGAGTAGATCATCTCTGTTCAGCAGATTATGAGAGAGAGATTTATTTCAGCAGAAAATGAAATCTAGTATCTCAGATCAGTTATAAAGAAATTAAGAAAGGAGAAACTTCATTACCAAAGCTTATTCGGAAAGTTAATTGAAGACAGTGATTTGGAAGAAGAAGGTTTCTTGAGTATGAATGTTATATCTGCTATTGTGAAATTAATTTTGAGAAAGATTCAAAGTCTCAGTACTGCGCATTCTCCAAGTTGTAATACCATTCCATTAGAAGAAGTTTCAATTAGTAATGAATCAGTAAAGGAATCTGAAGTGATAATACATCAGTTGAGGATTCAATAATTAATTCTGCTAATGAAAGTAAGAATGAATCTATTGAAGTACCTAAAAGTAAGTTGGAGAGCGAAATGCCCGCCAATGAAACGGCGAATGAACTTTATAAGAAAGAGATAAAAGAAGAGAAAGAAGAACTTGAGAAAAAGTCAGAGGAAGAAGCTAAAAGCGCAAAGAAAGATTAGCGATTAAAGATGATGAAAAGATTAAAGTGGAGGGGCAATTAAAAACTCATCTAGAAGAAACATCATCAATCTTCATCTTGGCAATACTATTTTATAGGATGATAGTCCTTTGATCCCAGTTGAAGAATGTGGAAAATTAATGTTTCGATTTAAAGGAAAAGCCCTGTTTTCCTTTTAAATAGGGGCGTGTGTAACGTTAATTGTACCATCAGCGTCAAGATTGAATGCTCGGCGAAAGGAGGCAAATTTTATCATTTTGGAATATTTTTATTTTTACAAAATTTAATTAATTTAAGAATAATTCTATTTGAAACTATTTAATACGAAATGGGAAACATATTTTATTAAGGTAAAATTATTTCATGGGGAAAAGAGTCATAAAGTAACTTCACTCATTAACATCTTGGATACTACAGGAAAGTATAAATTTAAGATAATTAATTCCGACGCGTTGGATCTCTCATTTGAAATTTATCATATGAAGACTCTGTGTCTGTTGGACGATTTTTCATTCAGAATACATCATCTGAAGACTTAGTATATTGGGAGCATTAGAAGTGACCTGTAGTCACTTGAGAAGATCTATATTGGACATGATCTGAAGTCACTAGAGAATATTGAATGTGGCCTGAAGTCACTTGAGAAGAACTATATTGGATGTGACATGAAGTCACTAAAGAATATTGAACATGACCTGAAGTCACAAGAGATGGACTATATTGTCCATTGAATTCTACTTATGATATAGATGATATTTATGAATTGAGAAGGAGACGCATGTTGAAGAGATTAATTTAGAGATTGTTAGAGAATTTATTCTACTACTGAATAATCTGGAGAGTCCGATTTTAGTCTGAAGATATTCGTGTGTTTACTGAATCATCAGAAGTAATTGTGAAGGCTTATGAAATATTTGGAAATCTTGTAACCAAGATTGAGATTTGAGAAGTAGATTACAACCTAGACGAACAGACTCTTTTGTTTCTATTTTAATAAACAAATTCCTGGGATTGTCACTTTTATTATTCGATTAAGATCTTATCTTGTGACACTCCCACCTGTTCAGGGGAGGTTTTGAGAACTTGTTTTAAGTATTATAAAAAGGGAGGGATAGGAGTGTAATTCTATTGACATTAAATCTGCTTATTTACAAGGTGATGTTATTAAAAGAAAGGATTATGCGATTCCTCCAAAAGAAGAGAAATTAAAGAAAACTGTGCATGGTTTGAAAGATGCTGCAAGAGCTTGGAATGGCAAGGTGGTTAGTGTAATTGGGGAATTAGGTGGTATATGAAGTAAATTAGAATGAGCTTTATTTTTATGGAAGAAAGAAGGGAGATCAATAGTTATTGTGTGTATGCATGTGAATGATTTTTGTTTTGGTGATTCTGAAATATTCATATATGAAGTTATAAAATAAATAAAGGAAAAGTTAGAAATAGGTCAGAAGACGTTAAGGGTATAAATATCATCATCATCAGCATCACCCACCTTCTCTCCCCAAGACTGGAGGTAAGGTGTGACACATGCACTGAAAACAGAAAAAATAGTAGATGAATATGAAGCAGGTCAAAAAGAAAGCCCAGCCTTACCACCCCCCTTTATACCCTTTAGTGAGAACTCACTGCAGTCATAAAAATCTAAACTAGAGTTTCACGGGACTGCGACAAGGAACCTCACTATGGCATCTAGTCAATGTAGAATTCATCCCTTGGCCCAGGTGGGCCACAACCATACCCCCTTCACAAAACTCCACAATTCACTATTTTACTAAAAAAAAAATTTTTTTTACATTGAGCTGCTATTTCGGGTATAACAAAAAATCCAACACTATTTTATACTTTTCTTTTTTGTTTTCAATTTTGTATGCATTGAACTACATTTTGAGTTAAATGATTCATGCAAACTATTGAAAACTTTTGTCAAATTTCAGATAACTTTTAAATTTTATCGATAAAAAAAAAAAAAACTTGAGATTTAGCAAAAAAATTGGAAAAAAAATAACTTACTATATATTGCTGGCTCTGTGAGTTGTTTCATAAAACATATGTGTATGGCAAGTATTTTAGTGAAATCCGCTTGCAAAAATCTTTGGTAGTTTTGTAGTTCAGCAGAAATTCGCTGTTAAAAATTGCTGATGAAAATGCTGATTCATGATATTTGGAAAGAAATTACTCAAAATCTAAATATTTTTTTGCATACATGTGTCATCGAAATAAATATTGTAGAGAAATCTTTCCTCTTTCGAATGGTGTATAATTTATTCCAAACAAATTACATTAGTGTTTCTACGCGCAGCGCCCCCTTAAAGATGAAAAAGGTAATAAATGTCCTATTGCTTGAAAGTCTAGGTGTATGAAAAGAGATGTGAGATGTGCAATTGAGGCAGCAGCAATTGCATTTATAGAAGGTATACAAGCTAGTATTTATTTAAAAGAATGTTGGAGAGAGGCTGTTGAGGGTGAGAGGTTACAAATCAAGGCTTATATATAGTAAAACTCTAAAGAATGCGATATATTCTGTAAAACAAGTGTTGAGTAAGAGCTTAAGGATAGATGTTGCATGGATTAAGTGGATATTGGAAGAAAAAAGGATTATAAAAGGAGACTTAATACAAAACTTTAAGATTTGTTGCTGTTACTTAACAGAAGATTGAAGTTTTTTATTTTCAAAGTAAGCGTGTGCATTCTGGTAATGTTTTTCATTAGCTTAGCTTAAGAGTATTTTATCATTCATATATTATAATATTTAAGTTAACTATATGTTATTTAGCTCTAATTAAATCAAACTATGTATACAGTATATATTTTTCATATAATTACCCTTAATTAAAAGAAAATTTGTATTATTTAGTATAACAATCGTTTTCTTTTTCATGAAGCAATTTAATGAAAATTTAAATTCTTATGTTAGTTAATTTATATATTATTTAATTTTTACTTCAATGTTAAATATCAGTAGGCTGCGAAATTGCATTGACAAGCAACTGGGAGAGTCTACTTCTAATAATTCATAGTCAACTGTGGATACTAAGATAGTTTACTCTCTTCCCAATCGAAGTCGACCTGAATTAAAGCTATCTAAGGTCTACTTTTTGAATATAGTCAGTCTTCTGTAAGCTCAACTAAGTAGTTTACTGGTTTGCAATGTCCATAGTTTATTGCGGATACTAAGAAAGCCTACTCACTTTCCAATCTAAGCCCACTTAGATTAAAGCAACCTAAGATCTACCTTTTGCATACACTCACCTGTAAGCTTAACTATCTAGTCTACTGGGTAGCAAAGTCCATAGTATACTGTGGACATATTTGTAAAAGATGTCTTATAGGTCTATTCCCATTATTGTAATAAGTATCATATGAAGTTAAACCTAATTCCCTTAATCTTAACCACTGCATCTTAACCTCTTATTACATTTTTTGTACTCTTTATTAATTTTATAAATCCAATAAATATGAATTCACATATTCTCCAAATATAAAACTAATCTTAAGTTACTCTACTATATTTTTTTGTTTACTGTTATATTAAAACTTATTTACAGTTGCTGTTTTGTAAATGTCACTTATCTTTTATAGTGGTAGCAGCAGTTTGGGAAATTTAGCAATATTGTGAAATTTAAAAATATTTAGAGACATTTAATGATACCTCAGGTATTTTAGAGATATGATATTTTAGAGACATTTAGGAGATTTTAGAGATATTTAGGAAAATTAAAACAATTTAAATTAGATAATTTATTACATTTAATTAAATTAAATAATTTATTAATACATTTCATAGGGGAAGGGAAAGGGAATAGTCATCTTGAAAAGATAAGTACCTCCCAGAGAACATATGGAACATTAGGGTACATCCCATATGTACCAGTCCTCAATGGTTCACCACTCTTACACTCGTATCTACATTATTCTTACACTGGATTAGGGTCTCCATAATCACACATGCACACCGTAAAACACTTTTACAAACATTTTTTTTATATATATGTGTGTAGGGGAGAAAGAATTTCCACAGTGAATGTTGTCACAAGAAGAAAGTAAAAGGGCAGTAGTAGTTGGGTGGGACCCACTAACCACATATCTTTACTTTAGGAATGCATATGCATGACTTGAACCTGGTCATGACTAACATAAATGACCTAGTATCTTTTAGCTAAACTATGAAACAGCTGGGTACATGGAATTTAGAGCAATAAATTACGAAGAGGAGAGAGGAAATAGATGTATTTAGAAAGGATAAATTTGATTTGCTTGCTGTGACTGAAGCAAAGATAAAAGGAAGCAGTAAAGATGAGTGGTGTGGGGTACAATATATGTGTGTGTTAGAGTGGAGAGGAATGAGAGGGGTTGAGAAGGGTGTGTGATAATGAGCGACTTGTGGCTCAGAGCTAAATTGGTTGTAACATACTGTCCATCTGAGGGTGATGTTAAGGATAGTGGGACTTTCAGGGATAATCTGAACGATGTGTTCAACAGGGTAAGTGGTGGTTCCAGATTGATTGTGTTGAACGACTTGAATGGGTGGTAGGTGATCGAAATTGGGATCTAGTATAACAGATGTCTTTGGGGTAATGGAGAAAATGAAAATGGTAGGAAGAGGATTGATTTCTGTGAGAGGTTTTTGTGTAAGAAATACATTCTTCGAGAATAAGCATAAGTATACAAAAATTGGTTGGTAGAGATAGTATGAAAGTGAAAAGTATGATTGATTTTGTGTTGGTAAAGGAGATGTTGAAGTATGTGATGGATGTTAAATCAGTGAGGTGGTTGGGGATATCAGATTGTTATACGTAAAATTAAGTTAGTAAAGGCAAGGATGGAGAGGAAAAAAAAAAAGGAGGAAGTGGGGAGAATAAAGTGTGAAGTTAAGAGAACAGGGTTATAAGGAAAAGTATGTGAGAGCACTAACAAATAAGTCAGTTGTGTGAACAAGATAAAACTGAACAAATCTGGACTAATAAATAAAGGAAGCATTTGTAATAATGTGGGAGAAGTGTATTGGTATACAAAAGTAAAATTAAGAATGTCAATAGCGAGTATAGAATGGAAAGGTGGTGCAAACGGTTAAAAGTAAACCAAAAGGTGTGGTTGAATGTGCTAATAGCCAATGATGAAGTTATGAAAGAAAGGTGTATGGAAATGTATAAGGAGGGAAAAAGGAAGACAAAGTTGCATATGTATGAGGAAAAAAAAAAAAAAAAAAAGATAAATGAAAAGTTGGAAGGATGAATGGAGACTTACAAGGGAATAGGAAGCTGTCCTGGAAGGAGTATGAAAGGTTAAGAGAGTAAAGGGAATCTTTATAGAATGAATAGGGATGATACTTCCATGACTGATGAAATTAATGTGAGGAAAGTTTATAGGGAGCATTTTGAAAACCTACATAATATTGGAAGTAATGAAAACAGGATAGAGAATGTGTGAGTTTGATGGTGAAAGAAGCAGGTATTTATGGGATAAGGTAATTAGTTGGGAGGAGGTAATAGATAAAGAAAGTTGAAGAATTGTAAATCAGTAGATAACTGGGTATAGATGGGATCCCTGGTGAAATGATCAAGAATGGAGTTGAGATTGTGATTGACTGAATATAGAAGTTACCAAATCCTTTGAATTACTAGTCTTTAGATTTTTATTCCCACCATGCAAATTATTAACCCAACCCCATAATTACAAATGCAACATGCAGTTTACTAAGCTAGATTCTATATGGATCTATCAATTAATCTAACATGCAAAAACCATTACCAATACCCCAATGGACTAAAAATTACTACAAACTACTACACACACACACACATAAACCACCAACTAGGATTAGTAATGTTATACTACATTATACCCCTACCATCCATATACTTAACTAATCATTTCTCAAATGCTGCCAGTGAGTTACAATCAACTATTTCCTGAGATAAACTATTAAAAACCATACTCCCTATTACTGAATGAGTATTTTCTTACATTAAGAAAAACCTGACTTTCTTTAAATTTCCCTATCATATCCCCCTGATCTATCTTTCATAGTCTACTATTAAGAATTTATTGACCTCTGTATTCTCAAGAGATGCAAAAATTTTGTAGACATGATCATACCATCACCAATACCCCAATGGAATGAAAAAATTACTACAAACTACTACACACCTGAAAACCACCAATTAGGCTTAGTAATGTTATACTATATTATACCTCTACCATCCTTAATACATATCTTATCATTTCTTAAATGCTGCTAGTGTTACAATCAATTAAATATTTCCTGCAGTAAACTAATATAAAAATTAAAAACCCTATTACTGAATGAGTATTTTCTTACATTAAGATGGCCTGACTTTCTTTAAATTTTCTTATCATGTCCCCTGGTCTCCCTTTCATAGTCTACCATAAAGAATTTATTGATCTCAGTATTATCGAGATGTAAAAATTTTGTAAACGTATATCATATTCCCTCTAAGAAGTTCCATTTCTAAAGGAAACATTGCTTTGTGTAGGATATCAAGAGATGTAAAAACTTTGTAGACTTGTATCATATCCCCTTTAAGAAACCATGTTTCTACAGAAAACATTACTTTGTGTAGGATACAGTAATAATATATAACTCCCACAGTCTCTCGTAGCTACTTCTCAAAGCCAGAAATTATCCTTGTTCCACTCCATTAAACTCTCTCCAGCATAAATATTTCTTTTCTTAAAGAAGGGGCCCAAACTTGTACACAATACTCTAATAATGACCTAACATAGCTGTTATATACAGCTTATTTATGACCACCTTGCTCTTGCAAACAACATTGCAATTTATTATATACCTAGCATCTTATTATTTCTCATCTCAAAACACTGATTAATCATATTTAGATTGCTGCTTATAATCACCCCAAAATATTTTTCTTGGTTCACAGACTTGTCACTCATGATTCAAATAATTGTTAAATCTTTCATTCAAGTAACCTACACAAACAAAGAACCTTAGACTTTTTACTATTAATATTCATTTGTTACATCTGTCCATGCCAAAAATTTATTAAGGTCATTTTTAATCTTTATACATCCATCATTATTCCAAACAGAGGTAACCACTTTAGTATTATCTGCAAACTTAGAAACCTTACCAAAAGACTTGAAAACAGGATATGTTGTGCCTATTTAAAGGAAAGGTAATAAAAAAGGTCAGATAGCTTAACATCTCTGGTTGTCAAAATTTTTGAAAGTTACTGAAAGGTTATGCAGAGAAACATTTCAATGATGATACTGTATGGCTCCCAGCATGGCTTTAAACAAAAGGGTAGATTGTGTCAGACAAACCTATTAAAATTAATGGAATACATTACTGACTGCATATTAACCAAAAGCTGATGTAAAAGTTATCACAATGTGGCATAGGAGGAGTGATGAATGATTGGATTAAAGTGGCTGATTGATAGATGGCAATGTGTTCTACTGAAATAGTGAAATAGATGGCAATGTGTTCTACTGAAATAGTGAAGAGTGATGTCCCACAAGGTTTAATGCTGGGGCTCCTCACAAGTATAAATGACAAATGTGTAAAGTTAATTTGTAATACCGGTATATTTAAAAATTTGGGAAAGATAGACTGTTTGAAATATTCCTCCATTTCAAACATAACTCTGGAACTAATCAATAAAATTCTTTATTTGCTTTCATCTTGATACCAATTTTTTAACTCGAGAAAAAAATTCTTAAAAGTTATCAGTTTTTTTATTACTGTACTTGTATTTTGATGTTATAAATTTTTTAAAAGTTAAGTTACTAATGTTTTTCTCCCATTTATTTATTATATAAATATATAATTAAGATGTATTTCATTTAAGTACTTTTTTTATTACCTTTTATTAGAATGTAAGTAAAACAAAATGATTTTTTTAGTTGGTTTAAACCAAAAAAAAAAAAACTATCATTCTCCTTATACTATCACAACGGATGCTGCTCTTTCGAACACTCTAGTCCAGTACCTCCTCCCTCAATGAGAGCTCACGCAACTTGTCTTCTGCACTGCCTCATCCTTTCAAAGTCCAACTTGCTGACCCCCAGACTTAACCGCTATGCTCAATCTTTCGTGTATTCCACCGGTAAAGTTTGGAACACACTTCCTTCATCTACTTTTCCCAACTTATGACTTGCGCACTTTTAAACTCTTGTGTATTGGGGTATGTCAACCTTTGATTTGGCCTGGAATTCTGGTTATCCCCAACTTCAGTGGAAATTGGTAATCCTCTGACCTATGCCCACAATATATATATATATATATATATATATAATATATTATATATATATATATATAATATATATATATATAATAATATTATATAGATAATATAAATATATATATATATATATATATATATATATATAAGATATATATATATATATATATATATATATATATATATATATATATATATATATATATATATATATATATATATATATACTGTATATATATCACATGTAAAATGCAGGGATGATTTTTTATGTGCAACTAGGAAGCCAGGATGACTAGTAATGTCAAGACTCAAGAGTGGTTTTAATGAAAAGACTATGTCCATAAAATTACTGAGATCTTGTCAGATTCATCAAAATTTAAAAAAGTGAAGAACAATCCTGTTAGGCTGTCTGAACTTGGTAAATAAGGTGAACTAAATATTATATCAATTTCTTAAAATAGAAAAAAACTAATTTTAACTTTTTTATATAAAGGTTCCACCCTAGTTTTAAATATGGTTTACTTAAAATACATAAACCCAATGTTTTGATTTGCCCATTTTTAACAGCATATAACACTCATAATTACAATCAAACAGAGTTTTTAGCACTATTCCGATTTTATAACCTTTTACCTCAACCAAGTACCATACATTTAGCGGAATTCATACTCTTTTAAAAGAATGGTTCTGTCTGAGATTTACAGAACTGTCAGCTGTGATATAAAATCCTCTTACACTAACAGCCCAACAGATGACACTACTAATATCTTGGAAATGGAATATATATATATATATATTATATATATATATATATATAACATAAACCTATATATAATATAAATATATATATATATTGATATAAATATATATATATATATATATATATATATATATATATATATATATATATATATATATATATATATATATATAATATATACACTTAACTATAATTAATATATATATTATATATATATATTATATATATATATAAATTATATATATATATATAATACTATATATATATATATAGTATATATTATATATATATATTATATATATATATATGACACACATATATATATATATATATATATATATATATATATATATATATATATATACACACACTCACCTCAACATAATCCACATAATCATTTGCAGTATTTTCTAATTTTATCCCTTGTTCCATGTTCGACAACTAGAAGGATTTTAACCATAATTCACTTCAAAGTTACATAAAAATTTCCCTTCAAATTGTTTACCAATAATATTCAAACACCAAAAATATAAACTTTTTTAAACTATCACATTTATTTAAAATTTTGGTTACTACTCCTGAAATACAATGAAGCAAAGATTTTAGAAATAAATTTATTAATGTAATGGAGGCTTAAAAGAAAAAAAAATTAATAAAATATTTGCAGTAAGCCTACTTTTAAAACTGGATTTCATGTAAAAATTGGAAACGTTAAAATTTAGATAATTCACTAATAAATAATTTCATGAAGTGTAACATTCAAGAAATATAAAGAACTCTGCAAATTAGACAATGACCTGCAGTCAGCCTCACCAATCTTCATGAAGTTATGCCTTGGTCAGAGTACACTCCGAGGAGGTTGTGTTCTGACTGTGCTCTTAAATTTTGCTGCATAATTTATGTTTTTTTTAATGTGTACTTTTGTGTTAATTAGTGTATTTTTGTATTATAAATATTGGGTTAGCAATTTTGTATTTATTTTTAATTAAATCAGTTCATATAATTAATTTAGATAGCTAGGTTGGATAAATTTGTTTGTTTTTTTTTTATTTAATTTAAGTTTTAGTGATTATTATTCAACTATAGCATAATACTCATTTAAATTAATAGCAAAGTTAAATTTACCTATAATGTATTTAAATTTATAAGTTTATTTGGAATTCTTAGGCTGAAAGATAGACTTTAGCTTGCATAGTTTTTACCTTAAATTAGGATATTAATTTACTTTAAGGTAGTAGTAGGCTTTTGTCATTTTTATTTCACTAGTTACTAATAGGTAGGCCTGCATTTATTTTGGTAGCAAAGCTAAATTAAATCCAACTGTTAATAGCCCTTAAGTTAGATCTACTTCTAGATATTTATAACATAGCCCTAAGCTAGTGAACCTATAAATAATTTTAAGTATGTATGCTCTGTGTGATAGTTGTGGGACTGTGAGAGGAGAATATATGAATAGCTGTCCTGTTTGTATTTTGAATGCAGAGAATGTGCTGTAAGTAAGGAGATTGCAAGGCTGAGTGAAAATATGAGAATTGAATGAATTGGTATTTGAGTTGAGAAAGGAGGGAAATATTAGGAAAAAAGTTAGTAGGGATATTGAGACCAGGAGGAAGTGGGCTACAGGAGTAGAGAAAACTTGTGATTCACATAGGCAGGAAAATGAGGGGGAAAGGGCTTAAGAAGTAGTTAATAGGTCTGCAGATGAATGGAGAGTTGTAGAAAGTAGAAATAACAAGATTAGGATCTCGAAAATCAGTCAGCCTGTGACCTGCAGTAACAGATTTGACTGTCTTCCAGATGGGGAGGGATCTGAGAGGGCCAATGATGATGGTAGGTTTTCTAAAGTGAAGGCCAAGGCATTGCTAAGTACAGATTATGATACAACACCTAGATAGGACTTTTCAAAATACAGATAAATAAGAGTATGTTATCCAGGTAACAGAGTGAGTGATATTGTGGATAGGATAGATAGAGAGATTGAGGATTCAAATGTGATAGTACATGTGGTTACAAATAATATTGGACAAATAAGTTCAGAAGAATTAATAACAGATTATACAAGGTTAATTCAGAAGATGAAAGCTAGTGGAACAAGGCGCATGATTTCTGAGATTTTACTGAGGTTAGGGTTAGGTCACTAATAGGGAAGCAGGGCTTTAGGTAACTGAAAGGGTTAAGAAATTATGTATTTCATAAAATATTAGGTTTTTGGATTTGTGGAGAGAATTTCTGAACAAAGATTTCTTTGCAGAAGACAAAGTTAACTTGAGTTGTAAAGGTGTTATCAAAAAATTCTAGAGGGTAAGCTAGGGGTGATGGGCTAAACCTTGATATGGATAATTATAGAAATGGTAACTGTAATGGTAGTGTGATAAATAAAATTGGGTTGTTATAGGCTTAAATAATGATGGTAGCAATACAAGTAGCAGCATTTAGAATATCAAATGCATCTACACAAATGTTCATAGACTTAGAAATAAAAAAGCCCGGTCCACACTAGCGGACTTGAGGAACAACTTGTCCGTACGGACTTGTCCACGGACAAGTTTGCAAGTGTGGACGCGGAAAGTTACAACTTTTTCGATTTGGCACAAAGTCCGCTCGTCGTTTTTAAAATTTGATGTGGCAGGAGCTTCGTCTTTTGGACTTGTCCGGCGACAAGTCGAGGTTTGTGGCACGAGGCACACGGACTTGTTGTACGACTTATGACTCATGATCGTGTATCACTTAAGTATATTATATTATTATATTATTATTATTTATATATATAGTAATATATATATATATATATAAATATATATATATAATATATATATATTATATATATATATATATATATATATAATATATATATATACTATTATATATATATTATTAATAATATATATATATATATATTATATTGCGTACCTTCCGAATAGTTCAGGCATTGTAACTAGAAAAACTATAACAGCTACACGCAAATATAAAATATCATTTATAATCAGGAGACATTTTTACCCCAAAATAAAAATAAAAAATAAAATATAACCTTTTTAAAAATTAAATTGTTAAAAATGATTGAAAAAAAAATTAGTTTTTTGAGAATTCGAAGATGGCCGCTTACTCCGAGTGAGCAAGCAAAGTTGCCAAATGTTGAATTTTTTTTTAAAAACTAAAGGATTTCTCCTGGGTTAACAGAACGATGGATAGAGTCGGGGTTTTCCGGCCTTACCGGGGGACGACGGGGGAAAGTCCCCCCCTCTGTCCCTCCGATGGCTCGAACCCCTTAAAAAAGGATATAAAAGAAAAAATATCATTTTCTTCAAAGCGTAAAAATTAAAATGGTATTTGGCACCTTTTTGCTCTCTGAGAACTAATGCAGGTTTCAAGGTCAATCAAAGCGTTCAATGCCAGGTGTAAGATTTTAAATAATATTTCAGGTGTTATTAATAAATATAGAATAAAATTAATTTTTTTAGTTTTAAGTTTTTCTTCGATGGAAATTACTTTGCTGAAATCAAAAATGTTATTTATTTTCCTGTAGATTGTATATAGTTTGGCTAGTTAAATGCCGAACTCTTCGCGGATGCTGGCATATATAATATATATACTATATATATACTATAAATATATATATATATATTATATATATATATATATATATATATATATATATTATTATATAATATATATATTATATTATATAATATATATATATATATATATTGCTTGGTGTTCTGAAGCGAATTCAGACCTTAAATTAAATAATTCAATTAAAAACTGATTTATTATCTATGGTGGTGATATGAAATAAATTTAGCCATGGCCGTGGTTGACACAACTGCTTCGGTCTGGAGAGCAGGACTAACCTCGTTTTTATAGAGAAGGTGTTGGCAGGACTACGTTTCCACCGATGACACATTTTCATTATTTTAAATATATTATGAATTGCCACCGTTGGTTTTTCAAGGTCAGTGTTGCCGTACCGCGCTACTTTGTGCACAATTGGCATCTTTTCGAAATCATGCGCTGCTAAAATTTAAGCTTATATATAGAGAATTTAGCTTCTCTCTCTCTCTCTCTCTCTCTCTCTATATTATATATATATATATATATATATATAATATATATATATTAAATATATTATAATATATAATATATATAGTATATATATATATATATGATATATATATTAATTTAATATATATATATATATAATATATTATATATATGAGTATATATATATTATATATATTATATATATAATATATATATATTATTATATATATATCAATATATATATATTATATATATATATATATATAATATATATATATAATTATTATATATATATATATTATATATATATATATATATAATATAATATATATATATAATATATATATTGAAAATATATGGCCTATTATAATTTTTATGAATAGCCATTGTGAAAGAAAATATAATAATAGCTTTCCATATAAAATTTTCTCTTTTAAAAATTCGTTTTCTTTTATAAAAGTTTTTCGTCAAGTCGTTCATCAAGTTTGCAAGTGTGGACGCGTGACTTGTCCGCGGACTTGTCCGTACGGACAAGTCCGCGGACAAGTCGTTCCTCAAGTCCGCTAGTGTGGACCGGGCTTTAGAAATAAAAAAGATGAACTGATTGTTATACTATAAAGGATAATCTAGACATTACTTGCATAACTGAAGCATGGGTTAATGAAGCATTTTATGGAGATTCCTTTCAAGAATATGAAATAGATGGATATTCATTTTATTTATAGCAGTTTTTAAAAAGGAAAGAAGCTTGGTGGTGGTGGTGTGGTGCTGTAAGGGAGATGAAGTTCCACTGACTTTAAATATAGCTCTTTAACATTTCACCCAATTGCATTAACAGCTTTTCCATTCTAAGGCTAATATATTTCAGATTATTATTTACGTGGAATTGTTTTGTTTTATGATATTATAAGTGTTTTCATGGATAAATTTATTTCCATAAATCTACATTGTGCTAAAATACCTTATTGACTATAATATTCAATCTGAAGAAGAACATAGAATAATACTTTCAACTAAGTGGTGAAAGTCGAAAGTTATAATTATAATCTCGATTTATTAATTTGAATAATCTGGAGCTCATATTGATGAATTGATCTATAACATTAATTCACCAAAATGTGTTCCCTAATTTGATACTCCCAACACAGATATCATCATCAATGAAGAAGCGAGTGTGATTTCTACAAGCCACTTCCTTGCTTTGTAAAAACCACCCTTCCGAGAAGATTAAGATTGTTGTAAAAGGGTATGTTATATAAACCTTTCAACATTCTAATATTATGCAATTCATCCATTTATAATTGTTCTCTTAAAATAGAAAGAACAAGTGCAGTAATACTTTAAAATCAACTAGTTCCAGTGTATGGGCCAGTTTGGTGGGCCTTCCTGTTTCAAATAATCAATTCCAGTCAGAAGGTGAATAAGCAGTCTTTCCAAGAACCAGAAAAGATTTCATCGTCTAAAATCAAGTATATATTACTTTATTTTGCTGCACTTGCTATATCATAAACAAATACTATGCATAGGCTCAACTAGGATTTTTATTCTCAATATCAGTGTATGGATACTACAAGTGCAACAACCTTTGAATCTCTCAAAATATTAATTTCAGTGATATGATTGATTGCAATCATTTGGAAATATAAATTTAGATTAATAAATATAATCATTAAACTACTGCCTTATTATCCCCTTGTGTCAGTAGTTTGCCTTATTCATTTGTTAGTAATTTATTTTGATATCATTTTTTGCTTACTGATAAACTTAAATATTAGCCTGTATTTACCTCTTCATTTTTGTCTCCAGATTCTTAGAAGTCCCCTAAGTCCTGCACAAATACCCTTTGTTAAAGTAAAGCTTGATGCTTTTAGATTTACATCCTGGTATTCTGTTTTCGTCATCATTATAGTCCTCATTGTCTTGATTACATTTAAAGTTGGGGCAGAGAAAAATCTTTGGAACTTCATGATAATATATACATCGACGAAGTTCAGATGCCAAACCCCCAGTATAAAATATCCCTGTGTTTAATATTTTTCACTCTCCCCTACAGTGCTTTGTGTTAAAATCAATATTCAAACTGTGTTAATTACTGACATTAAAACTAATCATGATGTTGAATCTGTGTGAGTAGATATTCATATGCATAATAAATTATACATACAGAATAGGGGAATTTTATAGACCTCCAGGCCAGAGTCAAAATTAGACTCAGAATGGTGAAAGAAATCGGGACAGCATGCCACAATAGAGAAAGGTATAGTTATAATGAGTTTCAATTTTCCTAGCTTTCAGTGAGATTCCTTGTCAAATGTGGATCAAAGAAGTTTTGTTTTATAAATTGTATACAAGATAACATCTTGAGCCAGGTGGTTCAAGGACCTATAAGACATGCAACACTGCTAGACTTCATATTAGCTAACGATGAAAGTATGGTGGATGAGGTTAGAGGTGAGGAGAATTTAGAAATTAGTGACCATAATATATAATTAACGAAGGTCTAGTGAGTTGGAATGATTAAAACCCTATATAGGACTATTTAATGTTTTATGGTCTATACTTTTTTTCTAGAAGACATTTTTGTTTTATTTTATGCATCATTACAACTAATTTAGCATCTATGCTGTGATTTTTATAAATATCAGTGTTGCTGTGATTTTTGTAAATATCAGTGTTGCTGTGATTCTGCCTCATTATCTAAATTAAAATCATTATAAGCAAAATTGAAACCAAAAAAACATAATAGAAAACAAGATTTAGACCTAATTTAACCTAGCCTCAGGTTAGAGCTGAGAATTACCAAATTAAACTAGATTAACTAGAGAAATTATCACAAAATATATATAAAAACTATTAAAGACTATGGTAAATACAGAAAATCTATTTAATAAATTAAATAAACCTGCATCAAAAACACAGCTTTCAAGTAAATGTACGGTAATAGTCTTGTTCCATCCAATCACTCCATTATTCTTATTCTATTGAAATTATAAACATAAAATGTACAAAAATGCTTAAAAAAATTATTTGGTTAAGACCATTTTCATAGAATAAATACAACAAAAATGTTAAAAAATAATTATATAATATATATATATATATATTATATATATTATATATATATATTATAAACTATATATTTATATATATATATAATATAATATATATATAATATTATAATATATATTCTTTCTTTCTTTATCTACCTTTTTTCTTTATCTTTATCTCTTGTATGCAAAAGTTGTATTGTAGTACTAATATTCCTTATATTGCCTTAGTTTATTGTTAGTAATAATATTTCTTAATTAATATTTAAAATTTCACATGTTTTTGAGGTATTTTCTTTAAAATTATTGTTACGGTATTTGCCTTTATAAATCAAAAAAATTTAAAAAATTCCTTTTTTTTTAGCAAAAACTTCAAAAAAACTTAAGCTACATTAGGCAGACATCTTTAGTGGGTCTGAAAACACATACTGCCCTCTTGGATTTATGTAATGGTGATTATTATTTACAATTTCAATGATGTCGGATGGGGAAATCACAGACTTGTCCTCAGCATTTAGTGCCTGACCATTTTAAATACAGCTTTAAATTTTAATTTTATCTTTTAATTTTAATATTATTTAAATTTTATGAAAAATAAAAAAAAAACAATAAAAATTTAAAAAAAATAAAAAATGAAAAAAAAAAATTAAAAAAGGAAACGATCTCTTAATATAACATTATTATTATCTTTAAATAATAAAACCCCTGATTCTATTTATTTAAGAGCATTTAGCGCAACCTCACAACTGGCTAAAGTTGCCCATAACCATAAAATGAAGGGGGGCCAAAGTAACCCCGCCCAATTCACATGTTGCAATTTTTTAAAATTTTAACATTAATTATTATTCCTTAGCTCTTTCTGAGCAAAAATGGCATTTATAAAAAAAATTCGTGATTTAAACTTTGCTGAGATATCTAAAAACAAGGATCAGGTGAAAACTCAGATTTTGGCAAAATTTTTTTGTAACTCTGTAATTGTTATATAACTTTAAAAAAGTGTACAACAGTTTTATTATAGTTTATTAAGGACAATGTGTCAGAGAGCATATTTTGCGAAATAAATATTTACAAACAGTATGGCTAAAAATTTGAGCAGGGGTGAAAAGTGGCCAAATTTTTTAAAACCATTTTTGTAAATTAAAAGTTTATAGCTTTTAGTTTGGGGCGTATGTCAAAGTAGCCCCACTTAACAGTATATATATTATATATATATATATATAGCGTCGGGCGGGGTGACGCGGACCACTTTAGGTATAACTTGGTCTCCGAACTCTCCCTAATGCATTTTTTGAAATTTTTTTTTTTGTAAATCACGGCCCTATTGTCGGGCATAAGCACACAAAAAATAATAATGTAATTCTTATAATAAAAGTTTTATTAAAGTTGAATAACGCCGAGTCAGCCTGACGTGGGGGGTGAAGCGGACCACCATTGAGGGTGACTCGGACCATCTGTTTAAATTCGCTTTTACGTATAATTTCATTTTATATTTTAATTTTTACTTAATATACCATAATTATTTATTATATTTAAATTCATTAATAAGTAATGAAAATGTCAATAATGATATCATAAATACGAATATAAATATAGGTGGTCCGATCACCCCTCCGCCCAAAAATTTTTACACTTTTTTGAACTCGTTTTTTTTTTATTAACAATTCATTTTTTAAAAAAAATTTCACTTAATATAAATGTAAAATTTTATTCATTTAAATTAATTATACGTAATAAAATGTCATAATAATACGTAAAATAGAAAAACAATGGTGGTCCGAGCCACCCCCCATCAATTTTTACGGCGGGGTGAATCGGACCAAGTTAGGCCCGTTTTTTTTGCCACTAATACTGCTGTGGATCAAAAATTTACTTTGCCAGTTAAAGCTACATTCTCGAGTGTATCCACTGAAAAAACAAAAAATCGATCCACATTTTTTCATTTTATATCGAAGTTAAAAAAACTCACTTTTTTCAAAAGTGAATTTCTATTGAAGGAAATTTTGTTCCCTAATTTCTTAACATTTTTTAAAAATAATAAAACTTTCTAGAATTAAATATAGATCTAACTAAAACTTGTAGTACTACAGCGTGGTGGCTATAAAATGAGCGAAAAAAAAATTTTTTTTTTTTTATTCTTTTTTTTTTTTTTTTAAGAGTGGACGAATCACCCTCCTAAAGAGGCGGGCCTGGTCACCGCCGACGCTATATATATATATATATATTATTATATATATATATATATATATATATATATATATATATATTATTATATATATATATATATGAGAATGAATAATGTTGCTTATAAAAATATTGGGTAATTATGTTGCTAAGACGACAACGATTTACGTAACTATTGTATAAAAACTAAAAGCTATAAACTTTTAATTTAGAAAAATGGTATTAAAAAATTTTGTAGTTTCTTTTATGGTTTCACTTACATTTAAAATTTATATGTTGAATAAAAATAAAAATTTAACACTCAGAGGAAAAAGTCAGCTAATTTTGACTTTTTTGTAAGGATAACACTATCAATATTTTTTTCTGATAAATTATATATCGATATTAAAAATTATCTTTCAATATTTTTTTTTTCTTTTTCAATTATCAACAATTAAATTTAATATACCAAACGTAGTTAATTAAAAATTTTTTTTTACATACAATAGAATAAAAATAAAAGATTAAATAATGCTCTGAAAAAAATTATATATATATATATATATATATATATATATATATATATATATATATATATATATATATATATGGTAAAAGTTACTTAATGGATACTCGTTAACAGTATAAATTATTAAATGCACTGTATAGGAAACAAAAGTTTAAATAAAAATAAAAATTTTTAGGGACGAAGGCAGAAAGTATTTAAATTAAATTTTTTTTGATTCTTTAGGGAATTAGTTTTTTGTGCATTGATTAAAATTCAATAAGATATACGTAAAAGAACATGTGTTACTTCAGAGTTGCCAAGTTGCATTTTTTATATGATATATTTTTAATGTGTCAAAGTGATGTAGAGTTACTAGGCTATTTGTAATATAAATAATCAATTGAGTAATTACATGCCATGTACTTTTTTTTAATTAACAAATACCATTGGGTTGTATACATTATACTGTGAATGCATTCCTGACCACACACTCCCAACAACACTGGTACCTAAAATTATTTTTACTGAATATCCCATGAACAACTGAGCAATGTAGCTCCTCTGTGATGTATACGAGTGGGTAGCTAGTTAAATAGGCTACATATCCATAAAATTTTAACCAGATTTACAGTCAGTCTTGTATTACATCTGTTTATGTATAGGCGTGTGTTCTATCCTCATTGCGTTTTTGCACTACATCTTTTTGTGTATAGGCATGTTTTCTATCCTTGTTGTTTCTGCGATGCAGTTAATTAAACAGCGGTATGCTATCAAATTCAGTGTGAAACGTAACAAGCCTGCCACTGAGACATTTGCTTCTTTAAACGAAGCTTATAGGGATGCCACTCTACCTAGAACTATGGTTTTTAAGTGGCACAAAGCTTTCAAAGGGGGGCCAAGAAAATGTTGAAGATGACCCTCGTTGTGGAAGACCAATCTCGTCAACAAACTATGAAAATGTGGAAGTTGTTAGAGCTGTGATGGAGAGAGACTGCCAGTTCAGTGTCAGAGTGATTGCAGAAGAAACTGGTTTGGATAAAAATGCAGTTCATAGAATTTTTGCGAAACTAGTACCGAAAGACTTATCTGTGGAGCATAAAGTGAACAGGGTCAAAATTTGTCAAGATTTATTTGACAGACTCAAAATGGAGCACAATTTTTGGAATTAAGTTATAACAGGCGATGAATCAAGGGTTTTTGAGTACAATCCTGAAGCCAAACAGCAAAGTGTGGAATGGCACACAAAAAATTCTCCTTCTCCGAAGAAAGCACATATGAGAAGTCCATGGTGAAAATAGATTATTATTTTTTTCAACAGCCGTGGTATTGTGCACATGGAATTTGTGCCTTCAGGATAGACAGTTAATCACGTCTTTTACAAAGATGTCTTGAAATGACTTCGAAAACCAGTTCAGCAAATCAGAACAGACATTGCAAACAATTGGGTGTGGCACCACGATAACAGGAAATCTCACACTGCGCTCTTAATTGTAGAATTTCTGGCGAAGAAAAACATTCAAGTACTTCCACATCCTCCATACAGCCCAGATCTAGCTCTGTGCGATTTCTCCCTCTTCCCTAAGTTGAAAATACAGCTGAAGGGTCATCATATTGGGATGATGGAAAACATAAAAAATACTGTAAAGCCACCAATTGGCCAAGAGGATATGGTTGGTATTTATTGTGCCCTTCATCCCAATACTGAGTAAATCTTGTCCAAGGTAATTTAGGATGAACCCCATGGGCTTCTTGAAAAATTATCTCCGCAGGTGTTTTACCTGTCTCTGAATGCTTTAGATGGTTATATTTGAGAATTACTTGTGGGAGAATAGTATCCCAATGACTAGGGTCTTTCAGAGACACTCGCAAATATTGTATTAGAGTGTGGCTTACCCTCTCAACAATACCATTGGATGAAGGGTTGTACGGGGTCGTATAAACATGATATATGTTTAGTGATCGAAGAAAATCTTCAAAAATAGGTCCTCTAAACTCCCTAGCATTATCAGACATGAGTCTGGATGGAATCATCGGGATATATGGGATTATGTTTTCTAAAGCAGCAGTTACTATTGCAGTATGTTTAGTTTTGATCAGCACAGCAGCCACCCATTTACTGTAATGGTCTATAAAGACCAATTCATAGTTGTTTAATTGCGTGGATTTAGGTAACTGCAAAAGATCCACTGCGGTTAATTTAAAAGGGTGATGAGTGTTGATCTTAATCTTGGGTGATGCCCAAAATATATTAGAAATTTTTGCAAGTTGGCATGTATGACATGATTTAGTAACATCTTGGCAAATGATTCGTAGCTTGGGATGTCATATAATGTTTTTTTTCTAGGAGAGCATATAGTTTACGCTGCCCTATATGCACAAATTCGAAGTGATTGATCACAGCCACTTGCACTGCAAAGCGGAATGATACTAAATAATGATAATGATTATTACAATTACAGTGGATAGATAATATGATCATCCTGTACAAATAAGAAATTGCGAAAACGACTAAATAATTTTAGAGGGCCTTTCAAGGGTTGACTGTTCCTTAGGGCTTTCATGAGTCTTTTTAACAGTGGGTCCATTTGTTGACATTCTGTGATATGTGCCATAATTACTTCCACAGAATCCTGTGAATTTACCACCAGAGCGAAATTATTCAATGTTATAGTGGTTTTAGGGAATTCAACCAAATCCTCATCCTCCCCACCAGATTTCACCAATTCATTTATCAGCCGAAGATTGGCTTCCAAGGAATCATTCTCCAATTCTATTTCTGGTTCTAGAACATAGAGAGTAATTGGAAGGTTTTCAGGACTAATTGATTGTAGCTTTGGATATGCAATTATAGAAGTAGCAACAGAAGTTGGCAATTCATCTGAATTCATAGGCGTAAGAAAATTAAAGTGTATCCCTCCTCTGCAAAACAAATAACAAATCTTTCCATTATTTTCAATAGATGACAAACCAAATTGAAGAGGGTGCTCTTTAGTATACACTAATACTGTTACTTTGAAGAGTTGCAAAAGCCTGAATACTATGTGTAAAGGGCAATTGGCCAGGATATTTGGATAGTTTTAATTGTTGAAGCGTTTGTTTTTCGCCTTTTCCTGTTGGCAAATGATAAATTTGTCAGTGGTCAATCAACTCCTTTACTATTTTTACTCGTAGCGATATGATGATTTATGACTATATAAATATTGCGAGAAACACTGAAAAAGGGAATCCCCTCCTCCAGGCATTGGAGTTTACACAAATCCATCAGGGATCTCCAGTATGTAACTTTTGTCAATCGTTTCGGATTTTATTTCGTGAGGGGTTTGAGACAATATGTCTGCTACAATATTCTGTTTGCCTGGTAAGTAATGAAGTTCATAATCAAGATCATTTAGTTCCTCCAGAGTATGTGCGACTCTGTGGTTCACCAAAGGTATGTTTTGCAGAAATAGGATAGGCTTATGATCTGTATAGATAATGACTTTAATTTTGTATAGGAACGGTTTTAGTGACCTTACGGCCCAACGAATGGCAGCAACCTCCCTTTCAGTAGTGCTGTACCCCCTTTGAGCCTTAGAAAATACGATTGAAATAAATGCTATGGGTTTTTCTTCATTATCCTGGACCTGACTGAGACAGGCTCCTGCACCTATTCCCGATGCATTGGTGTAAAGTAATAGCAGGTTGAGCCTTCTCTGAGCGATCGGGGTATGTTAGTAAAGGTGGTGTAGTTAATAATTCTTTAAGCTTGTCAAAGGCCTGTTGGCATTGGTCAGTCCATGGGATATTATTTTTACACTTCAATAGGTCAAACAAGGGTTTTGCAATCACTGAACAGTTAGGAATGTGCCTACGGTAGAAGTTAACCAGTCCCATAAACTGTCAAACTTGTCAGACTGTTTTTGGTTCTTTAAACTCTAATTCCCTTAGATTCTTTTCCAAAGGAATCATTAGTTCGCTTGAAATTACGTGTCCCAGGAAATTGACTTTTCTTCGTAGTAAGTTTTTGAGGGTTATAGTTTGAAACCTTTGACTCGAAACGCTATAAGAACCTCTTTTGGTGTTGACAAATGTTCTTCAAAGGTGTTAGTGATGATGAACACATCGTCCAGATAAACCATGACTTTTTCCCCATGAGATGTGACACAAAGTCAGTGCAATGGTCTCTGAAATGTGGCTGGCCCGTTTTTAACGCCAAATGGCATCCTAAGAAATTCCCAATGGGATAACGGAGTGGAGAACGCAGTTTTCTCGATACTGTCTTACGCCATTTCAACCTGATAGTATCCTTTTATGAGGTCAATGGTTGAGAAATATTGCTTGCCTTGGAGGCTAAATAAGGTGTCTATCAGATTAGGAGTGGAAAAGGAGTCTCCTTTAGTGATGGAATTTAATTTGCGGTAGTCTATGCATAAATGCATAGCTCCATCGGGTTTTCTGATGGGTACTACTGGTGCTGAGTATGGAGAAAATGATTGTCTGATGATACCTTCAGCTTCGAGTTTTCTGCAAACTTCCTCCACCTCATATAAAATAGGACCTTGAAGTCTTCTGACGGGTTCACATATAGGATCGTCTATAAGAGTTTCGATTGAGTGTTTGAGAATAGAGGTGAATCCTACATCTGCATCTCCGAGACTTAAGGCAGTTGGATATTTGAGTAAAAGTTGAATTAGTTGGTCTTTTTGTTCTTGAGTTAAGTCTGTTGATTCAAGCTCAAAAGCCTCTCTGAGATTGTCAGATGTCCATTCCTGGTACATGTTTTGAGTTTTTAGAACATAAAAACATAAGAAATATAGGGACAGTAAGAAGCCACATAGGCCTATCGACTGTCCCAGTCAACCCACTAACCAAACATGCTCTCATGCAAATCCACAAAGCACCCTAGGGCTTGTCAAATTCCTCTAACTAAAATCCACCAATTTGGCTTAGTCAAAAAAAAGTGATAAATGATACCCAAACCATCCACATGCCTTAATAACTAAGTTATGGTCACACATGCAGTAGCTATAACATTAATAACTACTATAACTAAAAACCAGCCAATTTGGCTTCGTCTAAATATACTATATGATACCCAACCCATCCATATACCTATCACCCTTTCTTAAATGTTGCAATTGAATCCACTCAACCTCCTGTGGCAAACCATTCCAAAATTTAACAACCCTATTGCTAAATGTATGCTTTCTTATATCAAAGATGGCATGCTTTCTTCTTTAATTTTCTTGTTATGCCCCTGGTCTCCCATCTGTGCTCTACTATAAAGAATTTATTGGTCTCTGTATTATCAATAGATGTAAATATTTGTAGACTTGTATCAATGTCCCTCTGAGAAATCGCCTTCTACAGAAAACCATTCCTAACTCCTTCACCTCTCCTCATAGCTCTTACCCTCAAACCAGACTCATCCTTGTTGCTCTATGTTGCACTTTCTTTAAGCATATCTAAGTCTTTCTTTAAATAAGGGCCCAAACTTGTCACAATACTCTATTATTGCCTAACATAGCTATTTTTATAGTTTACTTATTATTCCTTGCTCTTGTAACAACATTGCGTCTTATTATGCCCAGCATCTTATTAGCTTTATTCCTTGCTTCCAAACACTGATTAGCTACTTTCAAATTACTCCTTATAATCAACATCTAAATCTTTTTCTGGTCCACAGACTCAAGCAATCCCCATTCATACAAAAAAAAAAACTTTTATTTGAAAGTAACCTAGGTGAAGAACCCTACACTTTTTCACTATTAAAATTCATTTGCCACTTATCTGCCCACAAGAAGTTTATAAGATCATTTTGAATCTTTATAAATCCTTCCACTATCCCCTAACTGAGGTGGCCACTTTGTCATCAGCAAACTTAGAAACCTTGCTATTTAAGTCCCTGGTCTAAATTATTTAATATATGAGGAACAACAGTGGCCCAGCAGCTGAACCCTGTGGGACATCCACTCTTACTATTTCCATGATACTTCATTGCCAATTTTAGTTGTACAAACACTTGTTTTCCTATTCACAACCACTCACCTATAACCACATTGCAATATCTTCTTCATCAGCCCTATGTGGGGAACCTTATCAAAAGCTTTGCTGAAGCCTAAATATATATCAACTGGATCTCCTCATTCAATGCAGTCAGTAAAGTATTTCCATCAATTCTAAAAGGTTTGTCTGAATGGACCTACCCTTTCTGAAACGTGCTGGGAGTCATACAATACATTGTTATCTTCTAAATATTTTTCTATATGACCTAGTAACTTCCAGAACCTTTACAACCAGAGTTGTTAAGCTAACTGGCCTATAATGCCCAAATCTTCTTACTTTCCTTTCTTATTAATAGGCACAACATATCCGTTTTTCCAGTCATCTTGCAATGCTGGGCGTACCCCTACCCTCCCTTTCAACATTCACCACTGTAATACCATCAGGGCTCGCAGCTTTACTGGATCAACCAATCATGGTCTGTAAAACCATTTCAATACTCTTTCTAACGTCTAAATTCAAATTCTGTACAGTCAATTCCTGTTACATGCCATACAAGAACATTAAGCTCCTCCCACACCTATTATCCTAATCTCTCTCCTCACGTAACCACTGAAAGCAAAATACAGCATTGAAATTCAATCGACCACCTCCTTATCTGAACTTACTAATTTTTCATCCTATTGCTATGGCTTACTTTTTAAGATTTGATAAAAGCTAAAGACACTTCTCGGGTCCTTGTTTTACTATTTTCTAGCTAACTTAATTTCTGCCTCTCTTTGCCTTTTTTTTATGGACTGGTTAAGTTCATTTCTAGTTTTTCCTATAATTTTCTAAATCATGCTTCCTTTACTTGCGTGAATATTTTAAAAGACATGCTATGCTTTTCTTGATGTTCATCTCTTATCTCTCCAATTCCACCAAACAGGTTCTCTTCGCACCCTTAATGGGTTGTTTTTGAAAACATAATGACTGAATGGTCGTAGAACTTCGTTAAAATATTCGCCCTACATGATAAAGGTTCTTGTGTGTTGTAAACGTTTTTATCGCAGTCAGTTATACTAAGCATGACGCGTAATTTGGTAAAATCGGGCATTTCGGAAATCTAGGATTTGTTCTTTTAAGCTGAATTTGGGCCCAGATATCACATTCTATAATCTAATTATATTATGGTCACTAATTCCTAAATTGTCCTCAATCTAATCTTATCGCCATACTTTCATCGTTATTAGTATTAAGGGTTAATAGTGCACTCGTGGGCGGTCTTGTGGTTCATGGGACCATCTGGCTCAAAAAGTTATCTGTAGGGGCTCGCGGATTTTAAATGACTGGAACTACTATGGTGGCAGTATTGGAGCAAGGGAATCCTGAATGGCCAGGGAAAATTAACATCAACCCATGTATGACTGTTACTTTTCTCTTTTAACTGGTGGCTGGCTGCCGGTCAGTTGTTTCACAGGGAGAATTTCCGATACGTAATGTATGTGACGTCTGGCAGGAGGTCTGTAAAAAATGGGCTCCCCCCTGAGTTCTATAAGATGAATTAAAAATAAGGATAACTAACCATACCCCTGCATCCAATGATTATTTTTAAAGGTAGTGGGATAATGAAAGGGTGGATTAGTGAAGTAAAATGCATGTTGGAAAACACTTGTTATTGTACAACTAATGCTGGGTATAAAAAAGTGATATACATCGTATTTCGATATTCTGAGAAGGAGTCCTCAGTATATTCTTCATTCACCATGCCTGCAGTTATGCAAATAATGTCTAATTCTCATTGTTGGGGTCATAATTAAGCAGCTCATCTTTGTTATTTCAAGGCTACTGAGCGATTTGTGTAAAAAACATTTGATATGGCGAAATGCTGGTTTAGTTTTTATTGCTAAGCCATCATTATTTGAGACTGTGTAAAACGCAACGCTAGTTTTATTTATATCACCATGTGACGGTTACCATTGGCTATTAGATTTGTCAGGTCCAGATTTGAGGCCATGCGAGCCCAACTTAGCTAGTTTGTTTGCTAAAGCAAGTCTCCAAACTGGTGGGCTTGAATAGCAAGCAGGGGGAGGAGCCTTTACGACTCAGTGAACTGCCATCTGCTGCAAAAGAACTTTATCCAGAAAATTCTCTCCACAAATACAAAACCTGATATATGTTCTGGAAGAAAACATAAAATGCGCTGTAATCGCGTTTTCAGTTTAGACACTAAAGCCGCTACGCCCCATTCCTGACGCTGGCACTGAACTAGGTTAGATCCTGAAATCATGCACTTTTCCACTAGCTTTCATCGTTCTGAATCGAATGTCTCGCTATAATCTGCTATTAATTCTTCTGACTTTCTATGTCTGATATCATTTGTACCCACATGCACAATACATCTAATGCAAGCATTTTGTAGAATCAATCGTCTCTATCTCGCTATAAGAGGATATCAACTCACTCTGGCACGGTGGATAACATACTCTCAAATCGTTTCTTTTTTAGGTTGTTATTTGTGAAAGTCCTTCTAGGTATCGGGTATCATAGAGTCTCAATTTGGGCATGGTATGTTCTTCCCTTTAGGAAACTCAACATTGTACATGTGGCACTCGCTCTGGATCCCTCCGCATCTAGAGACGTCGAACCTGTTTACTGCAGGTCACAGCTGATGAGCTTTCCGAGATCCCTCAAATGTTTAAACTATTGTCTAAGTTCCTACAACTCTATTTCATGGTTGCACAGACGAGTGTTCAACTACTTTAGCCTTGTTCCACTCATTCTTCCTGCTAGGTGAATCACTTAGTCTGTGCTACCCTATATCCGCTCCCTACTTAACATCGCTAGACTCACTTTTTTTCTTGAGCATTCCCTCTTTCTCAGGAGCTCAAATAGCAGTCTTTCAATTCATTCATAGTTCTCACTCGCAGTCGGCAATCTCCTTACTTGAGAAACATCTCGTGCTTCACAACACAAGTAGGGCAGCTATTCACCTCTCACAGTCCACAGTTAATCACACAGAACATACATACTTTAAAGTATTATGAACTTTAGACTAGACCTTTACTACAATTTTGTACGCGAGCTACAGTGTGGATTATCGCTAAGCGCCTAAAAAGAAATAAACTAATATTTTTAAAACAAGTTAAAAACTTGTTTGAAGACAAGCGTTATATCTGGCTTGCTAGCCAGGGATATATATAAAATTAATAAGGAGGGGCTAACAGTACGTGGGCTTAGCTTGTACCATTATTTTACCAACTACAGTTTTACTAAATATCACTAAAGCCAGGGAAGAAATTTGAATTATCTTAAACAAGTTTGAACTATGAGGAATAGGCCTAGGGCCCGTGGCTAAGGCTATATAGAAAGTTATGAGAAGTAGGGGCCTAACTTAGGCTATGGCCTCTGGTAAACTTAATTTAAATTTTAATGTATCACAAAGTTAATGGACATTGTTAAAGAGCTGTTAAGTACAGAAAAACTATTTTACAATCCCAATAAACCTGCAAAGTGCAAACACACAGTATACAGGAATGTTCTTAAGTACTCGTAAGGTATGGTGTAGACGCTACTCCAACACTAGATTGAGTCGCAAGGGACGTCCAAGCTGAAATGTAGATTAATAACATGAGAATAATCAAATTATCAGTAAAGAAAATTTCTAAAATCACAGTTCGTAGACAACGACTAATTTGTTAGCTAGATTCACTTGCAATTACACGATTATAGTAGTAAAAATGGAAGAGGCAAAAAATAAACACACCCTCACTCAGTGGCCACTAAACATATATAGCAAACTCGAGGTTACATTGTTTAAGTTCCAAATTATAAAATCCGATGAAATGAAATTTTTAACTGATTTAATGTAGTGCAGTTATTGTGATATTCAAACAAAAATCAAGTAGTCGAAGGTTAAAAAAAATATTCAAAGAACAATACAGTAGTTCCCTTTTCGATTAATAGCGGGTGAAAAGTACTTAAAAGGAAAGTAGGCTACCAAAAATTAAAATATGATGCATGGTCTATTTTCAAATTTACAACGAAAGCTAAAATTAGTTTAAAAATTGTGTGTGCATTATAATAACAATATTTTTTAAAAAGAATAAAATAATAATGATTTTAATGAGATACAAATGAAAATACTAATCCATACTGAATGATTATAAGTTTAGCCAATTAGTTTTCCCAATATATTTTGATCTAAAATCTATCTTAAGTCTCGAAGTACCGTATTTTCAAAATGGATTTTGTTGGCTTTATTACATTATAAGCTAGCCAATTGGGTTTCTTTATTTTCCACTTTTTGTGATGTAATGGGAATTTTATGTGAGATGAAGTCAGCAGAAATTAATATGATAATAGGAATTTTAACAAAAAAAAATTATTGGCGTATGTGAATTACCGTTAATAATGAAATGAATAAAAATAATATGAAAAAACTGATCTCTCTCTCTTTTAGCAATTTTATTGGTAAGCAAGAGATAAATAAGAAAAACAAGTTTCTCTCAACTTTTAGCAATATTAGTACTCCAAATGGTAAAATAATAATAAAAAATTTACTAATAATTATAATAATCACCATTAATAATTAATAAAAGTTGTTGATTGGGTCTTGCGATTACTTACAGCAAGTATTTTAGATAAAGTAGGTTCTCATGATGGCCCAATTTAAAAATTAAAATTGTGGTATAAAAATAATAAGAGACTAATAATGTTAATAAACAAGTAGGATAACAGTGTTGAGCTTTCGGGGGGGATTTTTAAAAAATGTTAAAAAAAAAAAACAAATTTTAAAAAAATACATAATAATAATTTTTCTATATTATTTGCATTTTTGCCAAAATGGCCTATTTTTATTCAGTATACCCAAAGGGCTAAAAAAAATGGGAAACTATAGTTAGTTAAAAATTTTATAAAAATAACTAAGATTTTGGTAATAAAAGTTGTAATAATAAAAATAGGTTAATAATATTTAAAATTATGTGTGGAGTTCCAAAAACAAATAGGCTAAAAAAAAAATCCATGAGACACGCCCAGATTCAAAACAAAGGAGGCTAGGATTAAGGAAATTTTGCAAATCTCGATAATTAAACAGGCAATGGATAATACTAATATTAACAATAAAATGATTATAATTAAAATTAGAAATAAAATTATAAGGAATAGCGATTTTCTACGAGAACATATAATCAATAAGGTGGGCTACGAAAATTTAAAATATGACTGCATGGTCTTGGTTGGTGGCCTAGTTTTATCGTGGGAAGGAAAGCCTATTACCCAGAACTTAAAAATTAAATTTTGTTGTTTAAATGTTGATGATGCGAATATATTAGAGATCTATAATCATTGAAGCGTGAATTTGTCTAAGCGGAGAATAGCGAATATTAAATTGTTTTTGCGCAATTTTCTATCTTTGGCTGAAATAGCGTGAAATAGCCTTGGGTATACTAGGCCTCCTATTCAGGTTTTACTCATAAAATTTTACTTAAAATCTTTGTTTTGGTGCTTTAATAAAGAAACTCTAGATATTAAACAATAAAAATCTTACCACATCAAGAATCCAGGAGAACGCTTTAGAAAACGTGTAACTAACTAAGTCACTTTTAAAATGAAGTGAAAGTCATGAATACCAGGATTAGCGAGGAGATAAAGAAAATGTTGCTGTTTTGGCGAGTTTAAGAAATTTGGTGAAGAAAAAAAAACAAAGATAAAATGATGGAAGGTGTTTATTTTTTATTTAGTTTAGAAAAAAAAAAAAAATAATTATTATTGGATAATTGTTTTATCGATCTATAGCTACTTGGACATTAAAATGTGCAGAATATATAGTGGCTATATACTATATAGTTGATGCTAGTAGGTGTATTAGGTATATATGATAGTAGGTAAGTGGTAGTATTATATATATATATATATATATCTATATTATAGTATAGTACCGGTAAAATGGGGCAATTGTCGGGGAGGGCGTGGGGCCATGTCGGAGTCGCAGTGGCGCGAAAATAGGCCTTAAATGTACATAATGGGTGGTTTTGTTATGTTCTCTTAGAGGTATTAGTGTTTTTGTTTGAATACAGCTGTTAATTTAAGTCCAGTTAATTTTGTGATTGTGGTTGTTTTCGCTGGAGGCAACTATAAAATCGGGTAAATTTTTGGCTTATTGGCTAAGAATCATACAGGTCAGAATAATTGTATATGGGTAGCGACAGTTATTGGTACCAAGATATGTTTAAAAATGGGGAGGTTCATAACTTAATGGCAGATAGTTGGGGTCTTGCAGGCAAGAGAAATAAATGGTTTTATTGTTAAAAATGTACGGGGGCAGATGTCCGGTCCAGGTAAAAAATTTGAGTGGAGCAAGTGTCGTCCATATTGAAATCCTCATTAAATAAATTTTTTAAATACTCTTATTACAAAAAGATGTCGCCGGAAAGAGATAATGTTTATATAGGGGGGAGACTGTTTACAGGCGAAGAGTATGGTAGGTAAGTTTTTTCACATAGGCCTAATTAATTTGTACAATTTTTTTCAGCAAGATGGTTCACCCTTACGCAAAAGTAACACAGCAGGATACAAAGGGCTAGCACTGATGATGAGATGTTGCCAGAGCCTAAGGCCATTTTCGTTTTTTGGGCATTGGTGCTGTACAGAAAGGAAAATGCCGTAAAAGCTCAAGTTTTGCGTTCGGGCGTTTTGTCAAACAGTGTTTGCGTTCGATTTGTCAGAAACGAGCGCAAATCCGTGAAGAAAAACGTTCCAGCGGCAAACAAAGAATTCCTTAATTTGTTGTAAGTAATGACGAAATAAAGAATAGAATTGCAACTTACAGAATTATTTACATTACAGTTTCGTTTTTGTCAAAACAGCGCAAAATCATTAGAGAGAAAAAAACGCTCACGGCAAAAGCGTTAGGAATTTCGCTTACTTCTGGTGTACATATCAGCATACAAAAGAACCCTTCAACGGACACATATACCTCTACCGTATTCCGGTGAGCGATTTGTTTTTTATGACTTTAGCGTTTGACGAAGAACGAACGCAAATCGAAATTTTATGTAGTTGTTTCACACCCGACTTCGCTAATAGATTAATATGTAAGATGGCCATGTATGTTTAAAAGTAGAGCCTGAAAACGTTTTTGAGTTTGCGTTAATTTTTTTCAAGACAGCGTTTGCGTTACATTGTGTTTTTGTCAAAGCGCTCGCAAACCGTTCCTGTAAGTTCTGTAAACAATAATAATAGAATGAAAAGAATAGCAACCTTACAGGATTATGGAAATTCTTACATTGATTTTGTTTATGAATTTTGCGTTTGACAAAGAACGACGGCAAAACTCGAACATTGTATGTACGTGTTTCGAACCCAGATTCTTAAGAAAATAATAGCTTGTAATAGGCGATCATGTTTAAAAAATGAACTGACTTATCACTAGTTTGTAGTCGTAATAAACCACTTAATGAGGGATTCTTAGGGATGTGAAAAGTTGAGTGGCTGATTGCCGGCCACCGCCCCAAGTGGTGGGGGCATGTTTAAGTTTTGCGCGGGCGTTTAACATTAATCCGCTAAGCATAGGGTGTAGACAAATACAATTATACTGAATTGTACGGTCCTAAGGATAACATTAAGCATATAGAAAAGGAGAATCAGAAGATAAAAAAAACTAAGTCCAATAGAACCTTTAGCGATTTCTGGAGTGACCCAAATTCTGGACGACATTGCCGCGCATTTACGGTGTAGTATATGTTATATTAAGTATATATATGTAGGTATAGTAGATATACAAGTAGTATGAGGGGGGGGGGATTATAGGTGAGGTTATGTATATAGTAGATGTAGCTATATTATATATTATATATATATATATATATATATATATATATATATATTATATATAGGCCTATATTATATATATATAATATATATATATATATATATTATATAATATATATATATATATTATAATATATATATCTATAATATATATAATATATATTATAGGGCCTAAATATATATATATATATTATATATATATATTATATATATATATATATAGTATATATATATATATATATATATATATATATATATATATATATATAGCGTCGGGCGGGGTGACCAGGCGCGCCTTTTTAGGAGGGGTTGATTGGGTCTACTCTAAATAAATAAAAAATAATAATAAAAAAAAAATTTTCGCTCATTTTATAGCCACGCGTTAGTACTACAAGTTTTCTATTTAGATCATATTTCTGTATAAAAAGTTTTTAAAATATTTTAAAATGGGTTAGAAATTAGGGTACAAATTTTCCTTCAATAGAACTTCACTTTTGAAAAATGTGTTTTTTTTTAACTTCGTTATAAAATGAAAAATTGTGGATCGATTTTAATTATTTTTTCAATGTATACACTCGAGTTATGTTAGCTTTAAACTGGCAAGTAAATTTTTGATCCAAGCAGTATTAGTGGCAAAAAAAACGGGGCCTAACTTGGTCCGATTCACCCCGCGTAAAAATTGATGGAGGGGTGGCTCCGGACCAACATTGTTTTTCGTATTTTAAGTATTATTAATGACATTTTTATTACGTATATTTTTAAATGTAATAAAAAGTTACTTATATTAAGTGGAAATTTTTAAAAAGACATGAAAATTTTAAATGAAACATGAATTTGGAAAAGCTTTAAAATTTGGGCAGAGAGGGGTGAAATCGGACCACCTTATTTATATTCGTATTTTTTATATTATCATTATTGACTTTTTATTACTTATTACGAATTTTAATTGATAAATAATTATTATATTACGTAAAATTAAATATAAATGGAAATTATAAGTAAACAGACGATTTTTAAACAGATGGTCGCGTCACCCTCAATTGGTGGTCGCTTCACCCTCCACGGTCAGGCTGACTCGGCGTTATTCAACTTTAATAAAAACTTTTATTATTAGAATTACATTATTATTTTTTTGTGTGCTTATGCCCGACTATAGGGCCGTGATTTACAAAAAAAAAAAATTCCAAAAAGTGCATTAAGGGGAGAGTCGGAGACCAAGTTATGCCTAAAGAGGTCCTGGGAACCCCCCTACGCCTTTTATT
>JABUQX010081476.1:70000-77500 GCA_015478945.1 Trachelipus rathkii
TTCAAAAGATTATAATGCTAAATCCCCATAAAAAATGCTAAATTTCTGCTAGCAAGGAAAATAAACAATCAAATACTTGTATTAAAATTTTGCAATTAAATCAAAAACTAGATTCCATACAAATAAGCGATAATGCTAATTTCTATTAGTAATATTCACACCTAATCAAAATTAGCGATAGAACTATTTATTTAAAAGTCGCTTTAGATTTTGCAATTTTTCATCCAAATCGAAGGACGTTCTTGAGTTCATTTTCGATGAAAAATCAAATGAATATTCTTCAGTTTTGAGGTTTGTTTACATTTATAATTTACTAATATATATATATATATATATATATATATATATATATATATATATATATATATATATATATATATATATATATATATATATATATATATATATATATATATATATATATATATATATATATATATATATATATATATATATATATATATATATAAAAGTCAAGATTAACGAGGCATCCATTAAATAATGACATACAATCAATTAAATCTGTGATTGAAATAATAGCACTGTCTCTTTAGCGTTTATTAAATCAGGTAAATAATATTGACATTTGACAATTGGTACTTTGTAAATGAATAGGGTATTAATTGGCACAATAAATCAGCTATAATTAACTTTAAAAGACTCGTAATTATAGCAATGTTAATATTGAGCACAGAAACCTATTCTAGCTACGACTTCACTCTTTCGAAGTCCCTAAGATACTCCCGTATCAGTTTGGCGCTTGTTCCTTCTCGGACTCCCTCGCCAATCAGATGCAAACGCTTGGCATTTTCCTCCATGAAAAGGGGTGGGAAAGTGCCAAGCATTTATTTCTACACAGTTAACAGTTTTTATTTGAAATAGCTTCACCAACGAATATTATTTGTGTGCACGGGAAGCTTGCAAGTTTGCCTCGTACATATGTGCACACACACTATGACATACATGCATATGTCTCACAAAACCTTCCCTATCTTAGTTTCTCTGCACATTATGGTGACCTTCTAGAGTGCAAAAAGAAATGACTGCCTCATAAACAGAGGTGACGCCTTTGTTTATGTTTTCACAGTCATTTCTTTCATCCTCCTTCTGAATGTACAGTAAATTTAAAGGAAAGTAGAGTGAAGAACAGCTGAAAATACTACTCGAGAAAGGGGAAAGAACTACAAATATGAATAAATAACACCTTTAACAAATTGTTTTGTTCTCGCATTAATTACCACAGCATTGTCTTTTACTCTTATCTTTCTCAAGAGATATTTACTTTCGGCTCACATTTCCTTCCTCTTTTTCATTTATTCTGAGTTTTTCTTTTTCTCAGAAGGAGATGGAACTAGACTGTAGAATATTTTAACATTTCTTAGGTTTTCAATTACCACCTTGTCTCCTTTTATTATGTGATTTTGACTACCTGGTAAGGGCCGTGATATTTGGGTTCGAGCTTTCCGATGTTATATTGCTGATTCCTCACTAATATATATTTTGCATCTTTCAAATTCATTGGGAGAAAGACATTCCTATTGCGCAGATTTGTTCTTTGTGCAAAGCCATCAATCCAGCAAGCTTTTCAATATATGTGTCATAGGACATTGGTCTGTCTGGGACATTTGTATCTAATAGACCTCCAGGTATATCACATATAACAGTTTACTGGGACAAATCCCACTCCCGGAGATAGGGGCTAGACGAATGGCGAATAAAACGAAGGATAGAACGTCTAACCACTGTTGGTTTTCCATCCCAGGTTCAGTCAACATAGCTCTAATGCTGTTTATAATCATTTTGTTCGTATTTTCTACTTTTCCGTTGCTAAAGGGACTATATGTTGCCGTGGTCGTGTGAAGTATACCCAGTAGCCTACACACACTTCCAAACAAGTGTGAAGTGAAATTTCCTCCCTTGTCTGAAATCAGATGGCTGGGTATCTCTGTATGTTAGATGATCTGGTTGATCAGTACTTTCATTATGGTTTCTTTCGTGTTATCTTTTAGGGGTATTGCCCACACATAATGAGAAAATCTATCTATGAGTGTCAACAAATATTTATATCCTTTACATAAACTCATCTTCAATATATCTATGTGCATGGTCTCGAACTTATAGGAGACTTCTTTGTATTTACCGTAAACAGGATATATTTTTCTACCTACTTTAGATATTTGGCATTGGGGACAGGATCTGACTATGTTTTTAACTCTTTGATGCATGCTCTGAAACCCAAAGTCTGCCTTTATTGCAGTGAGACATCGTGAGATCCCCAAATGACCTTGGAGATGAGTCATCCGGATTATTTCGTCAATGCAGGTGTTTGGGAGGATGATTCTGGCATAATTTAATGAAATGTCAACATATAAATTTATTTCTCTTTTCTTGAACCAAAATTTCTGTTTTTTAATAATTAATGAACTTTTCTCCTTATCTGTTGATAATGATTGTATATTTTTATCTATTGGTTGTTTTTCACTGATATCTTAGTAGTCTATTTCTTTGCGAATTCTTTTTATTATTTCCACATGAGCTTCACTGCAGCTTTGTATTAAATTTACTCTTTTTATTTCAATTAAATCATCATTTAGTTAATCTATTTTAGGTTTATCTATATCATCTCTCCAATTTTTTAAATTCTCTTTTTCTATTTCTATCCGATCGTCTACAGTTATTTTTTGTTTTTTCAAAATTCTCGATTTTCTCGTGCGTGGCATGCGAAATATTCTTGGTGTGCGTTTCGTGGCTTTTTAAAAGTCCCATTGTTTGGTTTTCTTTGGAATTTACAACTCCGGCACGCGCGGGAATTTCATTTATGGGTTTAGTATTCCACCCTTTTAGAGTAGGCGACGGTGGTTTGTAATAGTATTTACTTAAAGGGCCAAAATTTTCATTCATTGTTGTATTGTTTGGTACCTCGTTCTGATTGGCTGCTCCACTCGTCGATGAGCCAATCACAGCGCTCCTTTTGATGGGTTGGGAAAGAAGCTCCGCCTCTTTTTCGGAGTTCGTTATCGTTTCATTATTTTCATTGCAATCATCAACATCGTTATTAATTTTGTTGTTTAGAAGATATTCCGACAAAGGATTGACCTTTTTATTAATTAATTTCCATGTGACTTTGAATGAACTCAACAGGTTCAAACTTCATATCTCCCGTATATTGTAGTTTTTGCACTCAATGACCACGTTTTGATTTCTGCACTCAAGTTCTCGCGATTGTGTCTGAATTATTATTTCTCTTCCAGCAAGTAAATATCTATATTTTATTTTAATTTTTTGGTTAAAACAGACAAGTAATTTGTTAGCTTGATCATATTTTCTTTCAACTGGCGCTAATATCGTGCTATAGAAAGCGATTGGACGATCTCCTTCGTCAGTAGCCAGGATCACTCCTGCAGAAGCTGCTTCAGATGTATGAACGATGATTTTAAAAGGGCTCGAAGGACTTGGGTAAGCAAGGGTGGTTGTATGTTTTAATGCTTCTTAGCATCCTTCAAAAAGCTTTATCTGCAGAGGGCAACAGCTCTATGAACTCTCCTTTGCTGTAAGGTTTCCTCTTCAGGAAATATTGAGTGGAGCGATGACATCCGCAAAACAGGCCAGTAGATGATCTGTAGAAGCCTATCTTCCCAGAAAACCTCTTATCTCTATAGTTTTTTGGGTTTTTTGGAGTGACAATTAATTTCTTTCAAACCTTTTCATGAGTTTGGGGCGATTCCTTTTTTCATTTACTTTGTATATGCCCAAATAATCGACTCTGCTTTTGCGCCAATCTGGCATTTGGGCGAGAATTATACTCAACGATTCAAATATTGTAGTCGTTTTTAACACCTGTTTCTAGGATGAATTTTTCTGCTCCTCTTCTGCTTTGAGTTGTGTACCAAAACTTCATCATGTACACGGCATGGTGTTTTATGTCCTGAGGAAGAATATCGATAAATCTTTTTGAAAACAAAAATTGGGAAGGAAACGAACCCCATCGGTACAACATTTATGTACTATATATGTCGTACGAATCGAGTATATATAGTAAAAAAGTATTTTTCTCTGTCTGCGAGATAATGGGACCGATAGAGGCTTGTGTTAAATCCAAACGGGAAAACCATTTGCTCCCTTTTAATGTAAACATAGCATCCTGTAGGAGGGGCAGTCCATACGTTTCGATCTCTGCTCTTTTGTTCAACTCTCTACAATCTGAAATATGATTTTCACTCTGTTGTTACCACTCTCTAGAACGCGATATTGGAAAAGCCCCAGGGGGAATTAGTCCTCCTCAAACACCTGTAGCTAACTCAAATTAATTTAAATTTTCGCCGAGTTTGGAACATATTAACTTGTGGGGATAACGACGGGGTTTGAGGCTATTGGGCGGTCCTTTTAATGTTCACATGATAGATAGGTATTGGCTAGTTATATTAAAACTTTTTCAGGTTAAATAAGGCGGCCCCCCGGTTTCCTTCGCCAGTAGTTACAAGACCGTCCTTACCTATTAATGCTGTGCTCATAAACGCCGTTTTTTTATTTTTATAATTCTTTATATATTTTAACTTTCCAATCCAATTTGTTTTAATTTTAATTTGGGGATTTTTCTGAAAAGTATGGGTTCAAAAATAACTCTGTATATTTCAATAATACCTCTTTAAAGAATAAAGAACTATGAGGAACATGCTCAGAGGTGATAGGGGGAGGATGTGAAAGTGACAGATTAGAGAGAAAATTTTCATGCGCACACTTAATATTAAAAGTTTCATTTCTACTCAATTTTATCGTTTTATTTGTAACACTATCTATCTATGGTATTCCTTTAATTTCTATTCCCTTTTAAATTTTTATAGGATAAACCTAATATATTTGTTTCAATATTAGTAACATAAAAAGTGTCAACATAATTTCTACCCAGATTAAGATCAAATTTCAATAGTTTTAATGTCATAAATAGCAATTTTAGAATTATTGGCTGCTAACATATAACCTATGGGTGCCTAGCTATTTGCAAGAGCACTCCCAGCCAAAATATTTTTTCCGAACCACGGTCAACAAGATAATTTACCTTATTTATTATGTCATGAACTTCATATAGCTTTAAGTCGTCAATCTCACAAGCTTTCTTGTCTGTCTCAGCATCGACTGCAACTTTTTCGATGTTATAGCATCGCTCGTTTACAGTACTTATGTAAGCTCGGATCTTGACAAGCGACTTTGGTTCATTGCTTTTCATACTCTTCCACTATCATGGTTCACCAACAGACACATCATTTAATGAATTTGATTTAAAAAAAATATACCCCACATGCACGGTGCTATAGTAAGTAATAAAAATTTTTAAAACTTTGTACATTACCAATACATTTCGTTTAAATCAATTTTCAACCTTTTCTTTTTGCCATGAATTATCATTTGATATAACATTTTCATTAGTTGGTATATTTTTATCCATCATATTATCATTACTTTTGATTGATAAAATTTCATTTTGATACTGAGGTAGGAACAATGCCAAATCCTTTACAAACATATATTATTACTTAATAAACTGTCTTTTTGCAAAACATTTACATTTCTACTTATATGATTATCTTATTATTTTAATTCCATTTTATATTTATATTAGTATTTTTATTTTCAATTATTATAAGTACTGGTGGCAAATTTCCAATGTTACTTGATTATTCATTCTTCTTATTATTATTTATTATTAATTATTATTATTATTATTATTATTATTATTATTATTATTATTATTATTATTATTATTATTATTATTATTTATTATTATTATTATTATTAATAATTAATTATTATTATTATTATTATTATATTATTATCTATTATTATTATTATTTATTATTATTATTCATTATTATTATTATTTATTATTATCTTATTATTATTATTATTATTATTATTATTATTTTATTTTATAATTTATTGATTATTTTATTATTATTATTATTATTTTATTTATATTATTATTGTTATTCATTATTATTATTATTATTATTATTATTGTTATTATTATTATTATTATTAATTATTATTAAATTATTATTATTATTATTATTTTATTATTATTATTATTATTATTATTATTATTATTATTATTATTATTAATTTTTAATTATTCATTATTATTATTATTATTTTATTATTATTATTATTATTATTATTTTATTATTAATTTTATTATTATTATTATTATTATTATTATTATTATTTTTTTTTATTATTATTATTACTTATTATTATTATTATTATTAATTAAACACCAGTACACGTAATGTTCTTCGTTTATTTTAACACTATTTTCACAATGAACATCAGCATTTGTGTTTATAATCTCACTTTCTGGATAAAAATTTTACTTTTCATTTTGTGACCTAGTTTTATGCGACTGTCGTTAGATGTTGGTTAGCCGACAGCCGTTCTTATCAGTTTTCCAAAGCTTGAATTTGCCATTGCGGTTCGGCGTTTTATTTCGCCATTGGCATAAAGTAAATGGACTATAGGGGCCAATCATTAGATTCGCACTGTAGCCCGGTGTAAGAGAGCGCAGAATGATATAACACAACTTCCTGTGGGCGGCAATTATTAAAAGCGTTTTAGTAAATCCATTATCATCTGACCTTGAATTTCTATGCTGACTGCGCCCGCGTGTCGAAGGAGGCATTGGATAGAACCCGCCATTTCGTCACTGCTTCGTGAGCGCGGCCATCTGCTTGAAGGTTTTGTTGTCATGGTTAGAGCAAGTCAGGTTTGGATTTCTCTCCTCGCTAGTGACAGGCGGTCTGTTCGCGGAGTCTGTTTCACGGCCTGTCCTGTATTGACTCGCAACAGAATTTAAACAGATCCCCATTACTGTTCGTCCGTTTTTCGGTCGGTTTTGGGAATTTCCTGTCCTTTTGATGAAGTTTTTTGAACAAGTCATTCTTGCGACTTTGACATCTGTGGATGTTATTTTCCTTCCGCTAAATGTGGTAGACACTCCATCTGGACGTTGGTGGGAAGTTCTTCGAGGAACAGGTCGATCTAAAATTTAGGGTTATTTTCCACTAACACATCGAAATTCTTGTAACCGAGCACTCCTTTTACCCGATTTAGGTTTTCACTTGGGAGCTCGCCAGGCCGCATTCCTTGTTTGAATATTTCTCAGAATCCGTTTGGGCGAAGGGCGGGAAAGATAGGTCTGGTTCAATATCTCAAAGGAGTTGCGTAAAGCGCATTTCGAGTGGAAATTGATTTTTGAGACTAAAGTGGTTGGCAAAATTGGTGCTAACAAACGAACACGTTCATGTGTATCGTCGATGTGATTTAGTTTGAATATTGCATTTGTAGCACTAAGCCAACTGATGACATCGTAAGAATCAAACGCTGGTAATGGACTTGAAGTTAAATGTCTATAAGTCTTCAGTGGGGACTTATACTCTTGATGCTCTGATCTTTGTTTTCTGACGGAAAGTGGCGTCCATGTAAAGGTGACCTCCTTTTCCGAGGAAG
>JABUQX010081477.1:0-15000 GCA_015478945.1 Trachelipus rathkii
ATATATAGAGAATTAGTGCTTCTATTGAATCATTATCTTGGCGTTTTCTATATTATAGAAATGTTGATCATGTTTAAAAATGTATTAAAACATTAACGCTAATATATCAGTCATCAAACGAGGCGCAAAAAAAGAAAATTTCTTTTGAAAGATATTAATATAAACGCGCGGTCTCTATAACTCGGTTTTACCGATGTGATCATAGATTTAAACAACAATTTGAAGGGCAAGTCTAGTTATGTAATGATTTCAGTGTTTCTGTTAATAAAGTCCGACAACGAAGATAACGTGTTAATCACCTTAAAATCTCAAGCTCATGTGAACCTGAAAGATATGAGTTTATTTATTATGATCAGTCCTTCAGGTTGGTTTCGTAATGGTCATTAATGCGGTAATGTTACACGAAAAAATTGATGACAATAATATGCAACCTACTCTAAAAGGATCTAATGCCGTTAGTATACCGAACGATGGTAGAGTAATGTCACACAAAAATCGATATCGACGGGAGTTCATTACATTTTGTATGCAGGCCTTCTAAGATGTTTCAAGATGCTGGTGTAGCATATGTTTATACAGATATTATAGACCATCAGTACGTAGGGAATACTAAAAGGCAATCTTTGTTAAGAGTAGGTTTCATTTTCCTAAGGGTAAAAGAGTTATATAGTTTTCCTAATGTTCAGCTACTTACCCCTGAGTAAGACCCAACTGAGTTCGATTCGTGTGTTTATATAAGAGATGTTGAGGGAAAACCTTATCCATTCACAATTGGGACACCAGTGTGTAAAGTACACATTTGAAGGAAGCTCCGTTAAATAATAATAATCATGGAAAGAGAACGAGATGCTTCAGCAGGGGTGTCAAGAATAGCAGAGAGGGTTATGGTTTTTAGGTGGATTTTGTTGGCTTCGTTGTTCAGACGTGCTAATCCTTTGTTTAAATCAGGAGGTAAATACCTCCCTAAAAAAGCAGCTAGGACAGGTACAGATACTTTCCAGATATTATGGGAGGTGTTGACCCTCGAACAGCTGTAAAAGGTCGATTAGCCGATGCTTCTGATAAATGTTTAGATGATGTTAAAACGAAAATACGACGTAAGATGACTGGGCAAGGGTATAGGTCATCGTAAAAAACCTATGAAGAGGAATAGGAAAGGACCATTATAAACCATATTGTTATGTGTATTTGGCCTTAATAATGATGCTGAACGACTATTATTTTACATAAACAGTGGCAACCTGTAACTATTTTGTATATAAGGAATGTTTAAACAGATCTCTCATCATTATACAATCGGTGATTGTACTAGCAAGATGCATTTCCTCCATCCCTCATGCCGCCAGCCCAGACTTTTTAAGAGGAGTGAATTGATCTCTTCTCTGTGAACCCTACACAGATTAGTGTGAATGAATGCCAACTTTATTAGTTTATTAATCCCGTTCATTCAAGTCACAATACAGTGTACCTCTCGTTTCATATTCGCAGGCAACTTTCTGATCAATATCCTTGACGCCTTTCGAGTGTGTTTTTATATCTAAAGACTAGTTAGTAAACGAAGATGGTTCAGATCTCAGCAGGAACCGATCACATAGTATCCCACCGAAACAAATTTCCTGTATAGCGTGTTTTAATCAACTTGAGGTATTTTTTAAATGAAACATCTCTAGGCGCATCAGCAGCAGTTACCCTTATCGCGTTTATTGAAAACTTTATTAATTATTCTCAGATGCGAAAGAGTCTCATCCTACAATCCATCTGGATATTACAATTTAAAAGATGTGAAGAACCACAGAACGCCATGCTGGTAAATCCTAAAATAAACCTATGAACTTACGTCGTGTAAATGAGTGGATATAGTTTCTCTCAGGAAAGACTGTATTCTAGTGCCATCCTGTGGATATGCGTATCAGGTTAACTAGATCTACACCTGAATTTGCTCTAAATGTTAAAAGCGCTGTTTTAGCCACAACTACCGTTGCCAGAACCTATTCTTTAAATTACTGATGCATATCTTTATGTACGTAAAGTGAAATTATCTCCCTTTAAACATATGGAGATAAGATAAATCTCTTTTGACCGATACAGGAAAATATCCAATCAAGAGCATTGAGACTAAAATTTTTTAACTTTACCCACGGGTTATCGAGCCATTAATATACCTAACATAGTCAATGGAAGCTTACCTCAGAAGGTAAGAATAGGAATTGTAGAACACGACGCATATTCTGGAAACTATGGAAAGCCCGCCTTTAAATTTACCCATTTTCGGACTTAGAGGGGTCAGTTTAGCATGTGAAAATGATCACCTACGGTCGTGATTTATGAGATAGATATATGAAGACTCACATTCCCAATGCTCACGGCCTTTTTACGACTTATTTGCCAATACGGTATCATGCAGCGATAACGGTACGGGTGTTGATCTCAAGAATTATGCTGAAAACAGTAATTTATATGCATATGATCTCACTGCTTTCACTGCTGATCTTTCAGCTTGTAATGCTTATCATCTCAATATCCTAAGAAAAGGAACTTTAGGACTGAGTCTTAAATTTGGACAAAGTTTGACATCCTCAATCTCAGTTCTGGTGTATCTGGAGCATCTCAAATCATCGAGATTGATAGAACACGAAAAATATAATCTTGAATTATTAATGATGAATGAAAGAAGAAATATTAAAATGCTTCCGAAACGGAAAGAAGATTTTTAGGCGTATTTGCATGTAACGAACTCTTCTGTTCTGTGAAATTGGAAACCGACTCTGGTCTTATCTCAACACTTCTCCCCGGGATGTTTCAAGCAATGGACATTGGTATAGCTGTGTATACGCAATAAAAGATAATGTTGTTTATTTCTCTGACTCTCTTGCATTTAGATTTTAGTGTTAGTATGCATTATGTAGTATTCTTTTTTAAATATAATGGATGTTCACCTATTGTTAAGACCTTATGTTTTTCTGTACAAAGCCCATCGGGTCTAATTTATGTGGTGTACACTAGTGTTATTTATTTCATTATATATGATTTTTTTAAATAATGTTTCTTTTAATAAAATTTGTAAATATATTTGATGCTAAAAATTTTATGTCAATGATTTTATAGTTGCACTATGTTTAAAGGCTTAGGAAATAAAAAACTTGTTTTTCTTTTCCTGCTTTTTTCAAAAAGAACTTATTATTTTAATAAAAAATATGACTTTGATCAATAGAATCAATAGATCATAGATCAATAGATCAATAGATCAACAAATCATGGGTACAGGAGGCTAGGTTGGGTGGCTTGATTTTACTGATTTACTAATTTAGCATATGTAAACAATGACAATTTTAGTAAAAATTTGACCTTAATCAATAGATCATAGACTCAATAGAAACAATAGATCAATAGATCATGATTGGACAGAAGGGTAGGTTGGTTGGCTTGATTTACTGATTTTCTACCATTAGGGTATTGTAAAACATTTTAAAATTATTAAATTTGACGTTAATCCAATAGATCAATTAGATCAATAGAATCACTAGATCAATAGATCAATAGATCGAATGAGATCACAACTGGTCAGGAGGGTGCTTGGTGGAATGGCCGGTTTGATTTACTGATTTACGTAGTTTCAGGGTATGTAAAACATGGAACAATCTTTAGTGATAAAAATGTTTGACTAAATCAATAGATCAAGTAGAGTGGCCAATTAGGAGTCAGCATGATCAATAAGACTCAGTTATGGACCTGATGGGTGGTTGGATGGATGGTATGGGATTTACTGATTTACGCTGATTTGGGTTATGTATAAAATGTAAGTTTTTATGTTATAAAACATGAAAGATTAAAATTTTTGTTTCGTAAAAATACAAAAAATTTATTAAGAATAAAATAAAAATAATAGGAATTTTTGAAAAATTAAGTTGAAAACAGAACATCGTTTTGCATTCTCGTAGCCCGCGATCGTACATGCGGGGATGCAAGGGGGCGCGCTGCACAGGCGCCCCCTCCCGCTTCGTTCCGCGCGGCGGGCGCGCCTGCGGGCGCGCACGACGCGTGGATCTCGCCGAGGGCGCGCCGAGGGCGGCGCGCAACGCGTCGGATCGCGCCGGAGGTTTGCACCGACTTCGCGCGACATGCCGGGCGGCGCACGCCCCTCTATCGAACAGGAATCTGATGACGCTACTCTTTCGCTCATGAAGAAAGTCCACTCAAAACACGCCCTTTGTAGTTCACGAACTCCTACATCCTTATAAACATATATATAAGACACCAATATTGTATTACTTTATCTTACAAATATTATTAACTAAACATCCGCCAGAACTGGTGCCCTGCAGTTGACTCATTGTCACTCAAACTCACTATACAGATTTCAGATTGTCCTTCTCCATTCTTTACTTCTTTTATTCATCTCTCATCTTCTTTCTTCCTCCTTGCGACCTCTGTTTTTGCCTTCTGGGATCTTTTTTTCAGTCGAGACCTCTCCCCTACATGAGGGGGCCTAGACACCTCCGCACGATCTTATAAACGCGCGACATATTCGAGATCTAACGACCTCGATAACCCATATAGACACACCAATATTGTTGTTATACGACTGTTTATTAAGTCGGCACCGCAGTGGCTCCAGCACCGGTTGCGCCGGGAGCCAAACTCACGATCAGCATATCCAGTATTTCTAGAAATTCACACTTGATCCTCTCAATTTCAGCCAATTACGAGCACTTCGATTTTAAAAGGGGGTGGGGTCGCCCTCAGAGGACTGGGACGTAACTTCGCATACAGCAAGGTTACCTCCCCATGACTAACGAACGCTTCCAAATTTTAACCAGATACGATAAGCCTAACCCGTGTAGATATATAGCGAACTCAGAACCGGATGCGAAGAAGCAACCCCGTGGAAAAAATAACCCAAAAATAATAATAATAATATAATAATAATAATTAATAATAATAATAATAATAATAATAATAATAATCAAATAATAATAATAATATAATAATACTACTATTATATTTAAAACACTTCAATGTTGAGTGCCGGAGTCGGGAGCCGGAGTCGGAGCCGGGGAGTCGGTAGACGGGACCGGAGCCGGAGTCGGAGCCACAGTCGGCTCGAAAATTGAGATCACTCCGTGATCTAATTTCTTCGACGTAATAATAATAATAAAAAATATTATAATGTGTATGTGTATGAGCGCGCGCGCGTAATAAAATAATACAAAAACACGTCGTAACCTTCGGTTTTTGTCTGTTTGTCGGATTGGACATAGCCCTTCGGGCTATCAATCCTCCCCCTAACCCTAATATATCTCTATTCATTTATATAGAAAAAGGTGGCCGCCGGGACTGGCTCCATAACTACTATATATATATATATATATATATATATATATATATATATATATATATATATATATATATATATATATATAATATATATATATATATATATATTATATATATATATATTATATATATATGATGTTTCAAGAGGTATGGAAATATTTAGGTGGCTGTAGTATCAATTATTCTGAATAAAAGGTCCATATTACAATTACATATTCAGGTTACAATTATTTATCAATGGATAGAGAGAGATATTCGTGTCTTAAACCGTAGCGAACGGTCGGATGAGGGTAACATTCTAGATCAAATGTGACGAAGAAGTCGTTATATTCTGTCACAAAACTGTCTCGCATCTTAAATATGATAATAAAGTTTTTGTAACGGAAGTGCTTTTGCTGCTTGTAGAGAATATCCTCAACGGCTCCCTTTCTAGAGTACCGAATTTAAAAGCGTTTACTCCAAACAACATGAAAATGGTACTGTTCCCAGCAATTTCATTTCTTCTAAACTTGCAAATGAATCAGAAACAAACTGCGGTTGAAGTTGAAGACATTCATAAGTTGCATAAAATATATAGTTCTACTGCAAGCAAACGTTGAATTTCTACATATATTGGTGTTCCATATTCAAGAAATAGTATGGAGAACATTATGTCAGACCGACTTTTTCCCTTTCACATATAAAGGGTTGAAACTAGACGAAAAGGTGAAACTAGACGAGGGTTGTTTTGTCATCGAGTAAATGCTGTTAATTTGAGATTAATAACTTTCATCACCGATGAAGTGACTACAAAACAAACTTCCACTACTAGTAGAGGGTTTTAGTTCTACTACAAGGACTGATACCACAATATGCTCCTTTAGCACGACGGAGTTGCTGCAAATTATAGCCGTAAGATGAAAAAAATATCTAAATTGGGCTTTCCATGAGCGATTCTTCTGCTACGATGGCCCGATTCATTGACCTCCAAATCTCTCTTATTTAGATTTCGATTTTTGGGTATGAGTGAAAAGCGAAACGTATAGTACAAAGAAAAGGTAAAAACAAAAAGACGAATTGCTCTGTCACTTTATAGTCGCATGGAAAGGGATAGGGTTTGATCCCTCTTCTAGATCCTAGGTAGTAATTACCTGGAACAGCTCCTCTCCAAGAATAGGGTAATGCCCCGGAGGTGGGAATTTTATTTTGTTTTAAATAATTTTTTTTTGTACGTGCGCGTTTGTTTGTGTGCGTATTTCAAACACTGAATATAACAGTAAACTATAAGTAATTTATCAGTCTTTAACACCTCTCATGATAGCAGTTTCTTAGCACTTAGAAACAGATGTAAGTTCGCATCCAATGACAATCGGAAAAGTCTTTCTATCAACATGTTTTTTTCGTCGCAATAATCTCAACTACAACCACCCAAAATATTTACGCCATTATATATATATTATATAGTAATATATATATATATATAGTATATATATATATATATATATATATATATATACTATCTATATTATATATATATATATATATCAATATATATACTATAATATATATATATGTAGCGCGAGAGATGAGTCTTTAATTAATTAACATAGAATTAAATGTCTAACCTCGGATACACTAATTAATAAGATGGAAGGTGTATCAAATAGATTTTGATGTATATACTTTTATTAACTTCTTTTAATTTAATATTAACTTTCACAGTTCTAGATAGATAATTTTTTATTTTTATAAGACAATAAGGACTGGATCATTGAATCCTTCCTAAATATACTTTTCTGCCAGTTTTTTGAATCAAATATTATATTATTACAGACGTAACCCGCAAAATGTGCGATAGGTCAATAGTCTTCGATGTACTTGCTAAGTGCCTACTCTTTCACTACTCTACCAATCCCCTAATTTTATATCTTTATGTATTTCACTTGTGACATCATTACGGTATCAAATCTGACTACTTACCATGAGACTCCTTCTTTATAAAGAACAATTAAAATAATCTAACACCTTTAATTTTATTACAACATTAACTACAAAAAGCATATTTTGTGTGCCCAGGGCGATGCCCGGTACGACTTGTTGGAGCTTTTGTTGTCTCAGCCCTCACTAATCTTGGGATCTGCGTCTTTCCCTCCTTTTGGCTTCAATATCGCCCGGAGGAGAGAGACGTTTCTAATTAAAGCTTTTGTTCAAATTTTAAATACTCATTTCTTTTTACTTCATATCACTGATTGATCTATGGCATTTTATAAGATGTAAAGAAAAATTTTTATCCGTACATACTAATCACATAACATCTTGAGGACAGCAATTTTTGTTCATGCTTCCCTCACCTAATAAATGACACCCATTGGTTAGCCTTCCCCATAGAGTTCTCAGATTATTAATTACAAATATTAAAGATAACCTCATTAGCATATGTTGTATAGAGAGTACGTTATGCTTATGTACAAATATTCTGGTTATAGAAGCATATTCCCTGCAAGTCAATCACAACACCCAGCATTTAATAGAACAAAAAAATACATGTTTTTTTATGTAAAGTAAATTCATAAAAATCGGCAAATATATCATGAAATCTGGATAATTATGTTTCAAAATATAATTCAAGTATATTAGCTACCCGCAACGGTAGTAATAAGGCCGCAGGATCCCAGCTTTTGCCTCGTGGAAATGACGTCAGAGGCAGATATAGAAGTCTCTAAAGCTTCACTCCCACTCTCACTCAGCAATGACACAGAAGTGCAAACGTAGTATAAGTCCTCGTTCCTTCATGAAATGATTTAATGTGATTTCGAGTAAATTCAACTGCAAAAAAAACCTCACTTCATAGGAATCGAGCATCGAATTAGCCCTAACATATTATAGCAAAATAGCTTTTATAGCAAATGCAAAAGTTGTGCTTAAATCAACACAAAATTAACACATCATGTATACAAAACTTTACTAAAATTCTATAATAGTTTCCATTAAAACTTTTTAATCAGAAAGAAGCCCGAACAGTCCTAATATTAATTATCAATACTCTAATAATATAATATATATCCCAATTAATTTTTTAAAGAGAGAGTTCTCCAGCATGACTTTGGTCTTAAAGACCGCACAACTTTTAACCTTTTAAAACAATATAATAAATTTTATATAGCCCTTTAAGGAGTATACTACAGGTATTTCTTTCTTCATCACGCGAAATAAAGGGAATTATATTTTCGAGGTCGTGACAATCGAGGACTATCCTAATTATCCCCACTGTTCAACACAAAAATAATTCCATTAGCCGAGAGAGTAATATGGGGTTTTTACCAAGATTTTATCCTTTCATTCATGTAAAACAGTTACCTAATTTTTCCTTCCTTAAACAGATGAGTTATTATTCCTTCATCTAGTCGGAAAATCTGTACGATCGGTGATTCCCGTACTCACACAATAGTTGTTACAGGATAAAACCACGATTCACGGATCTCTTAACCGTGCGCTGATCTCAATCCTACGCAGAGTGGGGACGCCGCGTGCGCATGAGATGGGTGGGAGCAGAAGCCCTCAATCATCTCTTTTGTCGCTACAACCTACTTTAGCAGGTTCCCGGATTATTTTATGGTGAAATTACAAAAAAGCTCCTCTTTATATCACTGGAAGGCTGACTCCTCTATACGAATTCATAAGTCTTAAATTTAACCAAATAATATCTATTTTCGGCACTTGTCAGATACTCACACACCTTATGATGTCTTAACCGCAATATACCTAATGAGATTTTATTAATTTATATATAAGACTCCAGAGATAAATTGCCATTATACCTAAAATGAGCTTAATCGCATCTTACGAAAAACCTACCACTATCCTCATTTTGCGGGCTGCGTATGTATGACCTTGCGTGAGGTACTCTTCTTGCTGCGTCGTGCACAACGGCGAGTTAAGATGTAAGGTCTTCTTAGGAATTCTTTCACTGCAGCCAAAAAGTACTAATACTTTGAGAAGCATTTAACCCTGGAATATCATTACTTAGACGGCCATTTAACTTTTGGGTATTTCGTTGCTGCTTCCCAAGTTTCTTTAGCCCTCTGACAGTCAATCGCGAGATGGCTCTATTTTTTCCTTTCTTCTTGTAGTGTTTCTCGACTCGCAATGTTTATACACAAACTTTTGATCTTGAACGCTACACCCTCTCACCCTGCGGTAAGTAGGCCAAACTATCGTTGGATACTGAGTCCATCTTTGAGTTCAAACATTTTACAAGAAACGCTTTTTTTTTTTTTTTTTTTTTTTTTTTTTGAAAGGCGGTGAGGGTATCTTGGGGGTATTCTTTAATTTTCTTCCCCCATTTCTTTCCTTTCTCGTGCGGCATTTCGTTGACGTGGATCGATCTTGTCTTTTTTTCTTTTTTTAAGGCACGGGGATTCTTTATTTTAAACAATTCACAATTTTTTTTTTTTTTTTTTTTTTTTTTTTTTTGATGGTAACGATTTTCTATTTTCGTTTATAAACAAAGAAATTTTCTTCACGTTACAAGAATAAGGCTTTCAAGAATATTAAAAATAACGCACAAGACTTTATTTCTTTCTTTAACACTTAGTTAAAAAATGATTTTCTTTTTATCGCAAGAGTTTAAGGAAATTGACGGCATTTCCATGAATTAATCACCGACATCATTCTCGGGCCAGCCCTGTCCGTTTGCATTGTTCGTGAAATTATGTGCATGTAGCATTAATAGATACTTTATCTGATACCTGTCATCCTTATCTATGTAATTACTTCTGAGTAATGCTTCCACAATACCAAATTTAGTCCAATTCTATTATCGATTATTATTATTAACTAAGTTGGTTTATGTATTAAATTGATTTATTAGATAATTATCTGGCGGCACGGGCCGTATTTCATCACAGACCAAGGCATCCAATATTCCGCCAAGTTCCCCAATCGGTAACGGGTCGTCACACATATGTAGCGCGAAGATGATTGAAGATCTTTAATTAATTAAAATAGTAATTACATCTCTCACACCTCGGGTACAGCTAATTAGATGAAGATGGAAGGTGTATCAATTCATTAGATTTTGATGTTTATTCTTGTATTAACATTCTTTTTTATATGTTATTTTTTCACAGTTCATAATAGATAATTTTATTTATATAAGTAAATAAGGACTGGATCATTGACCCTTTAATACATTTTTCGTGAGTACTTAAAATCCCAATATTATATTTTAAAACTCTTTCCAAAAAGCGAAGGTCATAGTGCTTCGATGTACTTTGCTAGGTGTTACTCACCACCTCTCTAAATTTTATATCTTATTATTTTCACTGGTGAAAATACTTCGTATCAAATCTGACACTTACAAAGATCTTCTTATAAGAACAATTAATAATAATTCTAAACACCTTAAATTTTAATTACAAAAATAAGATAGTTGTTGCCCGGGGCGATGCCCGGGACACTTGTTGATGCTTTGTTGTCTCAGCCTCACTAACTCGCGTCTTCCCTCCCTTTTGGCTTCAGATATCGCGCGGGAGAGGAGACGTTCTATTGTGGCTGTTTCAATTTTTAAATAACATACAGGAATTTCCAAGGAATCAAAAACATATATGATTAATTGATGATGTATCTTTAATAAGGATGTAAAAAGAGTGAAACCGTTTTACCCTAGCCGGACGCGACTACATATCTTATAGGTTAAAACAATAACGATTGTGGAAACCGGCCTTAAGTTGTTCGCCGCTCACAATCCATAATGATTCAATAGCTTTGCCTCCCAAGAGTTCTAGCTTTATTAATTACTATCCTGATACGAAAGTATAATAGCATTATTTATATTATACTAATTTTATATGCCACCTTTCCGGTGAGACAACTATAATGTACCAACATATTAATTCATTATTATGTTAAAGCGTGTTACCGACTGAACGTCCAAAGCCTCGAGACATATAACTAGTAACAATATATATAAAACTCATATCTGAGGCACCTAAATAGTTTACCGAATTATAGTACACATTAAACTATTTTAAAAAAGCTTATCATAACATAAATTTAATTTACGTAATATTGACCACAGTCCTATATAAAATATTATTTATAATATATATATAATATATATATATATATATATAATATATATAATACTATATTATATATATACTATAGTATATTATAAGCCTGTGGGTTGTTCATGTTAAATACAAATAACTTTGTTTCTTATAAATAGTTTTTCACCTTTTCTCTCTTTCTTCCGTACCAACTCTCTCTCTCTCTCTCTCCCATCTCTCTCTCTCTCCTCTTCTCTTCTTCTCTCTCTCTCCCTCTCTTCTCTCTCTCTCTCTCCCTCTCTCCTCTGTCTCTCTCATCAAGCTCCCTCACAGGGCACAGAGAATGTTATTTCGCATTTTAAGATTTGATCCAGGCTTTTTTCGGACTCATGCTCTCCCGAGAACTCTGACGAACGCAGACCTAAATTGACTGTGTGCATTAGTTTCTAACACATTCATAATGCCACAACTTAATGAATCCTGGTGGTTTATTGATGGAAAAACTTGATCCAAACTTTATAAATCTGTGTACTTTGAAATTCAATCTTTGTGTACGTTGTACCCTATTAATTACCACAATCACCTCCTTCTTACTCTTAAGTATATATATCCGGTACCAGTACCCACCTTTATTCCCCTATTATACAAAATCCATTATGATGAGCTTATACTATAATATATATATATATAAGTAGTAACATCATGCTACCTATACGGTTAGTCATAGTCAATTTTATGCCCTAATATACCACCATTATATGCTACTTACTCTACAATTAACCATAACAATCTTCCACATAATTTTTATGAGCGCCTCAACATTTGTTTTTATAAATATAAGTTTAAGCGTTTATAGATTAATTATTAACTTTCATAAATAACTTTCATAAATATTATACTATCATATGGTCAGTTCATCACAACGAAAGGCGCTACTACGCATGTCATATAAAAATTTAAAAACACGACTAACAGACACCTAAATATCATTTTCACTAAGCGAGCTTAGAGACATTTTAAATAAGCCAACTCGAAAATTAAAAAAAAACAATATAAAAAAATACACGCTTTTTAAAAAATTAAAATTGTTAAAACTGTTGGAAAATTACAGTTTTTTGAGAATACGAAGAAGCGCTGTACTCCGAGGTAGCGCGCCGCAAAAAGTTGCCAAACTGTTTTCAATTTTCTTTTCTCCTCTTATATATTCAACATGAAAATACCCGACGGGATAAAATTAGACGATGATATGAGAAACAAGTAGTTCGACAGATTCTTCCCTGCGGAATGCACCTACGCACCCGGACTTATACAGCGTATCCGACGGAGGTGACTTCAGACGCGCCTCCTGTCATCTCGGCCTTGACCTCTTTCTTCAATCCGCGACTCCGGTACGGCTCGTAAACCCCTGCCGAAACAATCCTTCCTAGACGAATCTATTAAAGACAGAGAAACAAAATATTCGATTATTTTAAAATTTTGCATAACCGAACCAGCGATCTCACAAAAACGGTATGGGGCAACTTTTGCTCGTCGCTCAACAACATGCACTAGTTCAGACGGTCAAGTTCGACAGCGTACACCCTGCCCAGGGTTCTATGATCAACGTCTACACCTTATTTTCACGTGGTTACTCATATTATAAATATGCAGTATTTAGAGCATATATGATATTAAACTTTTTTTTAATTTTGTCGATGAAATTACTTTCTGAATCATCCACCAGAATGCTACTTCATATTCCTCCAGAGACTGTCTTTTATAACGGTGCGTAGTGATTCATGCCTGCGCTTTTCGATGGCTGGACCATATGATAATATTATTATATTCTGAGCAAAGCCATATCCATTACACTTGCTTCTTCTGTGCTCCTTTATGTACTTTTGCCCTAACTTCTTCAGCTTTCTCCCTTCTAACCAAATATTGATAACTCACAATTATAATGCTGATTGTATATATTTACTGATTTTTTAATGAAATTTATAGATATATAGATATATCAGACCTACAAACTTTATCTTATATAAAGACTGAAATATTAGGATATAATTAATACTGAACGTTATTATGCTATACAATCACCATTATTATTCTTTATGACACTCAAGTTTTAAAGAGTCAGTAATTTTAATTTATCCTTTAGGCGATAATTTCCCTTCTCTTATACTTCTCAAAAATATATAATGATTAATTATATAAGTTGTAGTTAAACTAAATCTAATATTAAAATTTAAGAGAATGTTATGAATATACTTACATTATATTATATAATATATATAATATATATATATATATAGTATATAATTATATATAGTACCTTATGTGTAGTGAATTAAATACAATGGGACATAATCGCTGACGGGATGAATAAGTTTGAAAAAAGTAGTGTTAAAGTAGAAATATTATATTATTAATTATAATGACTATTATCATCGCTATTCCTCCTAATAGCAGTATATAAAAAGTATACAATTATTAGATAACACTATTTATATCATATAGTATACAAAAAAATTTACCATGTTAATCATAAAACGTAAAATAACACATTACTATCTAACTATATCCGTACAGGTCTCAAAAATTATTCTATTAGAAATTATTATTTACTAATAATATATTAATACCGATATCAATATATTTATTAAGTAAAATAAAAACTATATAATCAAATAAAATATATTAATATAAAGAACAATAATAATTATATATGAATTTTACTCCAATAAAGACTGTATTTAAAATTTCGACGGGGAGCTCTCAAAATTTAATAAAGCAATATTTTTTAAGTAGTATATCATATTTAACTGAGCGCATTGTCGCACATAATTTTACAAAACTATCCACCAACTTGTTGGTGATCATTGCTATAGTTGTTAATAGCTAACAATTATTTTGAAATATACATAATAGTTATATAATTAATTAATAATACAAATATTATTAAATAATATATATTAAATATATATAAATATAATAATTTAATATACTCATTTAATAATAAATAAATAATTCATATAATTAAATAATAAATATCTAATAAGAAATATAATAATAATAATAATAATATAATAATAATAATTAATAATAATAATAATCTAATATAATAATAATAACAAACACATTGGTTGGAAAATAAGCCCAAATCATAGTTTCATGTTATAATAGAATTATAAATTGAAGAGAAGAAATTCCTCAGTGTACACGTCAGCGCTTGAATATGTGGAACACAAAAGAAAATGAGAAAAATAACTCTCGAAATAAGAAAGAGTTGACACCAGGAAGTTTAAACTCTACGTAGAGCTCGTTCATAAGCCGAGATCGCGGGCATGAGCTGCGATTCCCAAGTGCACTAGCAGTTCAAAGCATTGAGACGAGGCGAAGAGAATAACAAGTTGGTTTCAGCAGCACACATTACTCCTAGCAGCTCTCCATACCAACCAGTACGAGCATCATAGAACCAACATGTTACTCTATCAAGTTAGTTTCGTCAAAATTACTGATGGCGAAAAGTGAAGTGATGATGAAGTTATCACATTTTGACTCGGACCTAGAACAGAGATGGAAGAAGACTACGTAGTGAAAATGTTAAGATCCATCTTGAAGAAGTCGAAAAGTAGACCTTATTACACCTTCCACA
>JABUQX010081477.1:20000-26796 GCA_015478945.1 Trachelipus rathkii
TTGTATAGTATAGGTATTATTCTTATTATGTATTAGTGGTATTATAGTATATGTATTATGTGTTAGATTTTGTATTATTAGTATATGATTTATGTATGTAGTATTTAAGGTATTAAAAGTTGTTTATATGATGTATGTTAGTTATGTTTTAGAGTTTCTTGTGTACTTAGTTATAGTAGTAATATGATGTTTAATGTGTAATTTTGTAGAGTGTTGTTCTGGGATAGTATCAAGCGTTCAAATTATGTTTGCTCATAAAAGAATCGACGAATTTTTACGAAATTTCTTTGCAAACAAAATCGAGACATCCGTTTGTTAAAAAATTGACTGAAATTTAAGGTTGTTTACATTCTTTTGCAGTAGCTTCACTCTATAACATTTTTTGCTCGATGTCGCTGGTATGCCTTTATATGGCTGTCTTTTCTTCAATATTGTCAGTATACTTTATTGCCACACTTCAGCATCACACCTATGACTACAGCCTATCCATGTGGCACAAAGCACTACTTTCTAACAGTTGGTGTGTCTCTAGCTGCGGCACACACACATACACTTTATGGTTTTTTGTGGTGTGCGTTCACATGTCTTAAAGCACACATGTTCTACAGCACATCTACAAACCACACAACACACATACTATGATATAGTTATATAGGTAGTGATATAGTTAGGTAGATGTTATGTGTAGTTATAGTATATGTTATTATATTATATATAGGTATTGATAATTGTACATAAAATATGTAGGTATAAATATATAGTATAGTTACTAGGAGTGTTTATAGTACGTAGAGGTCTAAGTTTGAAGCCGAACAATGAAATCCATTTTTACTTAAGCATTGAAGATATGAATTTTTTTTTTGTTTATTGTAAACTTGAAAATTGTCATGTTTCTATAAATTCGTAATTTTATGATGCTTTGTATTTAGTCTGTTGCTTAATTTAGGATTTTTCATTGTTCATAAATTATTTATTTTGGTAAAATATTTTCCAATGTATGTTAAGTTTATGAGTTAGTTAAGTTGTAAAAAAGATCTAAGCAATACTCATTGGTAATGCACTAGGGCGACAGTTCGTGTGTTTGGCGTCATGCAAGTGGCAATTATTAGGGTTTTGTATTGTTGGTGTGTTTATTCCTGCTAGCTGCTTTATTATGCGTTCACCTTTCTAGATTATGGCGGCGCGAGCGGTCCCAGGAAGACAGTCTTCCCTCGCGACGCAGCCGCGACTAGTGGTAGTAGAGTATTATTATGTGTCTTTATTATTGGGTTGGGTAGTATATATAATAGTGATAGTATATAGTATATTTAATAGTGTAAGTTATAATGAGGGTTGGTTATGATTTATGGATTATTAGGTATTTATATATATTAGTAGTATTATTAGTATATTGATATTATTGATATTATTAATGATAATAATGATATAATGATAGTATGATGTAAATATAATTGAGATTTAAGCTTTTTCGACCTCTACATGTGATATATTGAACAATCTTTTCATTTGTTGTGTAAAATTTCACTGGTCGGACAAGGCGGCTTCAGTATGATTGAGCACTAAACAAATGATTTGACTCTAATTGGGAAGTCGCTTTCGAAATATTAAAAAGTCTTTAGTTTGGATAAATCATTGGTTATTATTGATTGTTCTTTATTTATTGTATTTTGTTATTGTCATAATGGAATCGATTCTGCGGCCCAATGTGAGAATAGACAATTCAGAAACTAGTTCCGATTATTCTGTCGGAAGTGAGTCATGTTTGTCGGTGAAGCTCAGGATTTTTGCTAAATTTCTTTCGAGAAATTTCTGCTGCGGGCAATACGCGCAATGCGTCTATATATATGGAATCATATAAAGAACTTCGCATCTGCTGTTCTTCTGTGAGCACAATTCATCAGCATCAGGGTAGTATCTTTGCTTCCTTAAAAGATGTTAATTTTTGGCGCCTGATGTGGAACGGTAAAATTAGATCATGTCTATGAGAAGTGGAGAGAGGGAAAATATTAATCAGTCGGTGGCCCAAAGGGAAAAATATTGTTAATAGTACTTTACATAAAGCAGGGGGGAATTTTTTCAGGCTTAATAACGGCTTCCTCTAATGAGATTTAGTTGGTGTTTGATATATCTTTCCTTACATGTCATCTTAAAAATACGACAACCGGAACGTAATAGTGCAATAAGAAGTAAGGGTGGAGTTTAAAAAATTCCTCTATATTCCATTTTGTCAAGAATGACAAATTCTTACGTAACAGATAATCGATTTCGGTATTTCATTGTCTTGCGGAAGAATATATCATGCTTTCCTGAAAGCAGGATGAGAATCTGCTGTTGGAGAGCTATGGCCATTGGGTGTTCTGTTGCAGCTGCTGAAGTATCTAAGGCGTATGTTCGCTAATGAAATGTCCCTGCCAAATAGTGTTAGCGGAATATATCTGACCGCAACTGTGTTCGATAATGTATGTGGGTGGGCAAAAATGCGTCCCACATTATTGGCAGCTTTTAGGATTGATGCTGTTGGTTTCAAAGATATTTGATTCGATAATATGTTCCGTGGGCGGATTTTCGAGAAGATGTATATTCGCCCGTTGCTAACAGGTGCAGTTGCGCTTGGATAAGAGAATCTTAGTCCAGCCGATGGCTTCCTTTCCAACACATATGTCTTGTGGTATATAGAACGGGGTTTTGATCTTCTCTCATTGTCCCTTGAGGTTAAAAATAATTGCTGACTCAACTCTCTTTCTCTTGTAATGTTTAAGGTTAGAGGGGCTAGGATAGGATTATTTGCCGTTCTTCTGTTTGGTTGTGTTGACGTTTATATTTGAATGCAGTCTATGTCTATTCTGATTTTTCATAGTGAGTATCTTGCTTGAAGGAGAATTGATTGATCAAAGATGAATTATCAAGTCTTCCAAGTCATCCAGAGATGACGTGCCATAGAATAACATTGGTTGAGCCGTTCCATGTATGAAAACGATTTGTAAGATTTTTAATAATTTAAGAAGAAGTGGGCAATGTTGGGTGTGAATATTAGTTCTCTTGCCGCTCATGCTCTGTTGAGCATCCGTCCTGCTAAGCTTGGGATATTCTGCATTTGTATGTAAAGAGTGCCTGAGCGGGAGGGCTATGACAATTTGGCCGGTATATCATGGTATCAGTAAAGGGGTGTGTTAGATAGTCTACTAGTTCAGAGAGTGATGCATCGTTGACTGGTTGTGCAGATTATTTAAGGCTTGCTGGGTTTTCATGCGATGGCTCTGTCATTGGGTTGTTGAAGGCATTTTAAAAACCCGTTAAAGGTGCATTTCGGAACTGTGCCCAAGTGAGGCGCTTGTCCAGTTGTGGTTAGCGTGTTCTCTTTCGAGCCTGTCACGTGCATGTTTTACAGGTGCCGTTTTGTCCCAGGAATACAATAGATTTATTTTGGTACAATTGTGATTTTTTTCGTGTCGCGAAACTGTCAAAAAGGAGTTGCCTGACCGAAATCCGAGGGTTCTCGCCATAGGCGGTCCAAATACTTTAAAAGTTCGTCATGGAACGTCGCGCGGAACATGTAATTTAATTTTTTGGTGGTGAACTGGTAACCTTTGTAGCTTCGGCCGCGCTCTTAATCATTACTCACACCTGATGGTCGGAATTTTGGCTTGGTATTGTGAAAACCTCTATAGTAATTAGTCGCTCTGGGTTTTCAATTGGTGGTAACGGAGTGCGCAGGGTTTACTGCGCGAAGTGATTTCATTAAGCAAATTTGTCATCGAAGGGATAGGAAAGTTCGAACGGATGTTATCTAAGGGATACTTCCGGTGGTGTTCAAGATATTCTGGGCAGCAGGTTTCCATCAAATCACTCGTTTTGCTTCTTGGCCGCGGACGCAAATCGGAGTCAAAAAGAAATTTGATTTACTGCAAGGGTGGTGTGTTAGCCAATAATAAATTTATTAAATATTTGTGGTTTCAATATTAATATCGCAAAACTAGTATAGGTGATCATTCGAGGCTTTGTGGAAGGCGCATTGTCCGAAGGAATTACGAGGATAAATTGCATTTGCCGTGATACTCACAGACCTGTAATTGCAAAACAGGTTGTGTGTTATGGCCCTTTCCACGATGTGATCAGCGACTAAAAAAGTCGTCGCCGTCTTCGACCTGCAGGGCTTGAAAATTGGGTTGTGCAGTTCCTTCACTTACATCAGGACTTTCGGGTATTCCAGGGGGGTGGTATTTAATCGCCCACTCTGTGTTTCTATTTCAAATTATTATTGTCCTTTAGAACACACAAATTCAGTGCGTTCTGTGGCGGATATTTTCGATTAAGCTCTTCCTTCCAGATCAAGCTAAAATTAGAATAGGAAAGAATGGCTTCTGCTTTTTCTAGTTGATGGTGAGTTACTCACTTTCCGTTATGCCAACATCATCAACAAGTTATGCAAAAATCCCTCTAGCATTTTTTTATTGGGGCTGTGATTATAGTACATGTTACTTGCGCCAGAGAACTCAGCCTCTCGTGCCGGATCTTCTTGTAGTCCGGTTCTTCTGCGTTGTTTAAAGTAATCTTGCCGAAGTGTTGACAGGATTTGTTGTGGGTACGACGTTCTTCAGTCTGGTTGTGTTAAGCCTGAAGTATTCTTTAGTATGATTTTTTCGAAATAGGTGTCCGCATCTCAACCGAATTGGTAATGGATGGGAAGTGTTGTTTTTCATATGTCTGTGGTGGCAGTTGGAGATCTTCTCAATTGTCCGGATGCTCAAAGAATATTCGATGGAGGAGGCAAATTGGCAATCTCATCAAAAGTGATTAAGGAAAGAGTTTCAGGGGTATTGTATAATGTTCCGTAGTTTCATGTATGATGTCTCTGAGTCTTTAGGGAACTTTTCATGTTAAATGTGTCCGTGTGGTGTGGATTGCATTGTGAGAGACTGTCTCGTTCTTGGTTGGTTGAGGATTGGTGCAAAGGGTTGGAGTTTCGATTTCCTTGCTTTTGGCCGCTTGTTACCGGTTTCTGCGCTTCTATTTTCGACCTTGTTGTTGAGGGGGGCCTATGCTTCTTGTCATTGAAACAAACTTTGGGGGGTGGAGCGATGTGGGTTGTGCTGCTCGTCTGCGTTAAGAGTCAATAAATCATTGGTGAGGATATTGAATATTGCGAAGCGATCCTCGATGCTCTCTTGATAGAGTGAGGGTCTCTTTTGTAAAAAATGATCTTCGTCGTTCAATGTCAGTCACTACTGGGATATTGTCGGAGGGGATGAATATTAGAAGACGAGAATGATTGGTCTTTTTTAACAGAGACCTGCCTTATAGAGAGCGTGAGGTTTCTTTTGATCACCTGGTTCTCCCATTGGCTATTTTGATTTCGGTTATAGCATACCGCCATTCCACCCCCGCCAATTTTTTCATAAGAAAGATGGCTCAAACGGCTGAGGAGGTAAAGGCAAGAGAGGAATCGATATACTTTTGAAATCTTCTCAAGCAAGGATCTGTCTCTTACACGTGAAGGCACCGTTATAAATTAAAAGTTACTAATGACTCAGACTATCTTGAACCGGTATTAGTATCAAAACCCTGAAACTCTTTCGTTAATCAACTTTGATTGAATGGTGCCACATTTTGGCCCTCTCTCTGCTCGATATATTTCTTGAGCTGCCGACATTGGATTCCAATGAGTCACATAGTTGAAAGGCTCCCGTCATTTTCATGTTCGTGAATGGCCTTTTGTGAATTAGAAATAGTTCTTAAAGTTCGGTAACACGAAAGGAAGGTGGACAGAAAATATGTGTTTGGCAATCGTTTGCATGATTATTGTTTAAATGAGAGGTACAGTGAGGATTGCTGGAATGGTGTAGTGTTTTTGTTGGCGTTAGTAGCTGTTATAGGTGCACAGCTCCATAGAGAATTGTAGGGACTGTTGACCGCCAACTCCAGTAAGATTATGATGTTTGGTGTCATTAGGATCGGGAAGGTGGAGTAACGGTCACTCATATCAACTAGAGAAGTATGCGATGGAAGCCATTGTTGTCTGTTTTCCTTTATTCTAGATGTTGTTTGTGATGCTGGTTGGGTATCTGGGAGGAAGGTGTGGCTTCTTGTAAATGATCCCAGAACGATATATTTTGTTTTGTTCTAAAGGACCAATAATAATTGAATAGGTGGCGATTAAATCCACGCCTGGATACGAAGTCTGATTAAGTGAAGGACTGCAACCAATTTTGCCGCGAATGGTGGCTAGTGTTGTCGATATAGACGGGGATGCGGAATGTTTTGTGTCGTGTTTATCTTGGTTAAGGGGTGTGCCTTGTTCTTGTGTTGTGATTTCAGGTCTTGGTTGTGGATGTAGTCGGCGGATGAAGTTGTATTTGTAATTTGTTGCGGGTCCCTGCGCCTGGTTTGTGTTGTTTCAGCAGAGGCCGCGATTGTAAGGTTACTGCTTCGTGTTGTTGGTATTTTATTTTGAATTTCCCGTCATTAATTGGGCTTGTAAGTGCCTAGTATACTCTTGAGTAAGGGAAGATTTTCGTTTTGGTGACTGCGGTTGGTCGTCGTGGCATAGGATGCAGAGTCGATGTGTATTGTGAATGGAACGCGCTTCCTAATGAGAATATGTTCGTGGTAAAGCCACGGAAGTTGTTCCACGTTCCGGTGTTGGTGGTTAATGCATCTTGTGCGTTGGTCGGTATTGGGAGACACTTGCTATGTCTTGCTGTCGTGAATTTTCTTATGATGAAAATAATTCGGTAAAGTGAAACCCTGGGAGTGTTGCCGTGTCCTCTTGTAAGGTACCCTTAGAGACTTAATTTAT
>JABUQX010081478.1:0-25000 GCA_015478945.1 Trachelipus rathkii
ACCGAACATTAATTTATCTATAGTTTGTAAAACTCGTGTTAATTTCAAGATAAAAAAAATTAACTTTTACTTAAAAATTAATAAATAAAAAATTCTATACAACATTTACAACAATTTAGAATTTAAAGTACGATTTATTTCTAAATTCAACATTATAATATTTATTTGGTATAAATCTAAAATTGAACGATTATTTCAAGTGATTGTATCAGCATTTTAAGAAAAATATTGTGTTCTCTTCTATTGGATCAAATGCTAGTTTAAAAAGCAGAAATAATTTTATTAATATTGTTTAGGTGTCCTAAAATTAGACAGTTTTTTAAATGAATTTAATATTTGTTTTTATAGACCAAGAAATTTTATTATTGTGAAAACCTGTTTTTAATAAAGATAAACTTGTTACTTCTAAATATTCAACTATGTTTCACCTTATCAAATTTTCACTAAATTTCATGGGACAATCTAGAATTCTTAAAAAGTACTGGATTTTTCTCTAAATTTCACATTTGAAATTTATTTGGTAAAATCTTAAGGAAATAGCGTTTTCTTAAAGCGGTATTTTGGCCAGCAAGTTGTGTATAACAATATATGGTTTCATTTGAAATGACTAAGCTACTACAAAACGCAGAAAAGTGCATTTATTATAGCTTTAGGTGGTCATTAAATTGACGTTTTTGTTGAAAAACTACAATTATTATAGATATTTTATAGTCGAGAGGTGTGTATGAATTGAATTTCATATATAAGTAGTCTGAATACAGTACTGTGATTTTATGTAATTAAATATTTAAGGGATCAAAAACCTTTCTTTTAATTTCATTTAATTTCTCTAATTTTGCATTATCAACAGGAAATTATAATATAGACTCTTAAAAGTAGATTTATTTCTTAAATTTTAACATTTTAATTATTTGAATATCTTAAAATTGATGTTTTTAAACTGTCGTATTATTGTCAGTCATTATTGAAAAGATATGTGTTTTCATGTGAAATGCATGTTCAAAAAGCAGAAGGAATTTTTAATTGTTTTAGTGTCTTAAATTGTTTTTTAATGAATTTGCAATATTTGTTCTTTATATCGTTCTATCTTTATTATGTAGTGAGATTCAACCTGTATTTTAAATAAATTGAAATATGAATTCATTTTTGTGACATCATTTTTCATTAGGTAAAATTATTCATACATTTTTACAAGGATTTTAGAAACTCATGTAAAAGTCGAATTGGTTTTCTCGCACTGATAAATTTACAATTTGAAATTATATTTGGTATAGACACACTATTTAAAATATGAGTTTTTTAAGGTATTTTCTCAGCATTTGAAAAAATATGGTGTTCTCATTGAAAATGCATTTCAAAAAAAGCGACATAGCTTAGGTTTATGTATTAGTTTTAACGATATTTTTTAAAATCTCCCGAACATATTTTATAAGGAAATTATTTGAATATTTGTTTTTATATACCAGATTTTTCATTAAATAGGCTCATACTGATAGTTTTATAATAAACTTATTGTAGTTTCTCGCTTTTTTCTTGAACATTTCAGACAATATTCGAGTGTGTATGAATTTTAAAAATTGACGAATTTTTCGTAATTTCACATATTGAAAATTATTTGGTCAAATTTCTTAAAATTGAGTTTGAAGAGTATTGGAGATTTCAGTACATATGAAATAAATATCCTGTTCCCATTTAATTCAATTTAACTTTAAGATGTTGATAAAGTGATTTAATTAATATGATATGTTTAGGTAGATGTCTTAAATTGAGTTTTTTTAATGAAATTTGAAATATTTGTTTTTTATAGTCAGTATTAATACAAAAAGTTTTAAAACGTTTTATAAAAAATTTTGCAATTTTAAAATTTAAGACTTTTTTCTGTATTTTCATATGCAAACAGACTAACTTTTCTATACAACTTCTATTTCAACATTTCAATAGACTAGAAATAAACTTAATTGAGTTTTTCACGGTATTTTTATCATTTGAAAAAATAATGGCTGTTGCGATTGAAATCTATCTAGTGCAACAAGTGCATGAATAAGTGAGAATTTATAAGTTAGATTATTTTAAGGTGTCTTATAAGCAATGCATTTGAATCCATGAAACTGTGACAAATATTTGTTTTTTTACTATACCACATAATATTTCTAGTTTGGTGAAATCTGTTTGTTGTAAAGATTTTTTTAAAGATAAAACAAAATATTTTAGCTTTAAAAGTTCTACGCGTCAAGATTTATAACGATGCAAAACCCACATAATATTATGCACAAATATGCTAAAAGCATAAGGACTCTTTATAAAGTTGAAGTTTTAAACGGTTTTCAGCATTTGGAAAAATATATGTGTTTCATATATGAAATGCAGCACTTCAAAAAAGGAGCACAGAAAGAGTTAATTCTATTATTTACTTTAGAGTATAATCCTGTTTTGATCGTTTTTAATGAAATTTTTCATATTATTGTTTTTAGTATAGCAAATACAATTTCAATGATAGTTTATGTGAAAACGTTTTAAATAATAAAATTATAACTTATATAATTACGCCTTTTTCTTAAATTTTCATTAAAATTTAGAAAACACTTTAACTGAAATGAAAAACTTTTACCATTACTCTAATACGTCTCTACAGTCTCCCATTTACACATCACATAAAACAATATGTTTTACGTGGGGGTTTCAGGAATTTGACAAAATAATGTGGTTCTTCATTGAGGATGCTATTTTAAATATTAAGAGAGAAAGCGAACTATAGTTTATTATTGTGTTAGGTGTCTAAGATATGGATGTTTTTTAATGAATATTCTCATTATTTTGTTCTGAGCAGTTCTTTGTTGTACTTAGCCTTGTGAAAAGGACTTGTATATAATATTTAAAAATTATTGATAAAGTCTGAAATGTAGCTTATTTCTTAAAGTTATGTTTCACCGTATTAACAAATATAGAGAATTTATAAATTACAGATTATCCTTTAAATTTTCCAACATTTAGACAATTATTTTGGTATATAGTTAATATAAATTGGCTTTTAATTAACCATACGATTCGGCATTTCGTAAAAATCAAATCTATTTCATTGAATTGCCATTACAAAAACAGAAAAGAGAACTTACTAATTGTTTTAGGTGTTAAATTGACGTTTTTACTGAAATTTTAATAATTTGTTTTTATAATACTCGTAATATATTTCATATAGTTGTGAAATAAAACTTTGAAAAAATAGAAATATTTTTTTAAACATTATAAATTTACGAATTTCTTTTTTTAAATTATTTACAATTTAACTGTAAATTAGAACTCTATAAAATATGATACGAATGATTCCTAAATTTAACATCTTGAAATTATTTGGTAAATTTTAAAATTGAGTTTTAACAGGTATTTTCATTATTTGGAAAAAATAATGTGTTCATTGAAATGCAATATTTGAATTTCAGCTGATAATTATTCTACTTACAGTTTGTAGATTCTAAATTGACGTTTTTTTTAATGAATTTCAATATTTGTTTTTATTACAAGTATTTATTAGTTGTGAAACCTGTTTTATAAAAATATTATACTTCCTAACTATTATTTTTCTTTAATTTTCCAAATTACAAATTTAGAACTTTAAAGTTAGAGGATTTTTTCTCTATTTGCAATTTGAAATTATGTATGGTAAATCTAATAATATGAGTTATTTTAACGTATGATTTTGTTGCAGCATATTATGAGAACAATAATGTGTTCATTGAAATATTGTCTATTGTCAAAAGAGAAAAGTGGATTTCAAGTTAATGTGAGGTTTTTTAGGTTGGTTTTGTAAAATTATAGCTTTTTGGATGAAGATGGTCAAATATTTGTTTTTGATATATTATACCAAATATTTTAGTCTCGTAGTGAAAACAATGTTTTTTAAGTAAAAATTTTAACTTGGCAATTTCTGGACATGTTAATAATTAAAGACCGAAAATCTTCTACGTATGTACGGTAAAGATATTTTTACTCCTCGAAATACCAATTTCTAGTTTAAATTATAAACTTCGAACTAATTGAACTTATTACCGTTCATACCATTACAAGAACTTGTAAAATAAGTTCAGCTGTTATTCATTTGAATGCACATTATCAATAAGCAGAAAAAGAGATTTATTATATTGTTTTAGTGTTTAAAATTGACGTTTTTTAAATGAATTGTCTATATATTTTTTTTTTATATATTACGATTTTCATTATTATTGAGAAAAATGTTTTATAAAAATTTTACTTCTAAAATTAACGCTTTTCTTAAATTTTCACTTTATACAAATTTAGAATCTTAAAAGTCGCTTTTTCCTTCATATACATTTAAATATTGTCCTAACTAATTCTCTAAAAAAGTTGAGGTTTTTAACGGTATAAGGGATTATAGCACTTTTAGAAAAAATAAGTAGATTTTGTTTTCATATGAAATTAACTATTTATGCAAATAGGGAACAGAGAATTTATTAATGTTTCATGATTTACGTGTATTTTAAATTGACGTTTTTAAGAAATTTCCAATATTTGTTTTTTATATATTCAACCAACTGATGATGTATTTCATTAGTTGTAAAAAACTTGTTTTAATAATAAATGTTGAAGCTCTGACTTACTCTTCTTTGAAATATTACATTCGAATTTACCACATTCCCAAGTACGCTTCTCTCTTCAATTGTCACTTTGTGGACAATTTATATAGTGTAATCTTAAATATTGAGTTTATTAAAGAGTATTGTTTCAGTCTTATGGTAGTGGAAGAAACCAAATGTGTTTTTCATTGAATGCATTTTAAAAGCTGAAATGTGAATTTAATAAAATAGTTTTTAGGATGTCTTAAATTGACGTTTTTTATGAATTTCAATAATTTGTTTTTAATATACTCCATGTATTTTTCATTAGTTTTGAAACCTGATCAACTCTTAATAAAAAAAAAATTTAATTCTAAATTAACATATCATCTTGTTCACATTTACAAATTTAGAAATCATATAATCTTACTTCTGAACTTTTTTCCTTATAAAATTTCAAATACCTTTCTGAAATTATTGGTTAAATCTTAAATTTGAGTTTTTTAACGGAGTATTATTCAGTGACTTCGTTGAAGAAATGATACTGATGTGTCGCCACTTAAATATTTGGTATATATGCTATTTAACAGAAGAAAAGTGCTGTTTTATATGAAATTAGTAGTATTTAAGGTTGTCGTTAAATATGAGATAAGTTTTTGTTTTTTATATGAAATTATTAATAATATTTTGTTTTTATATATCAACAGTATTTTATTTCATTATTTGTGGAAACCTGTTTTATAAAAATTTTAACTTTAAAATTCGCTTTTTTTTATTTAATTACACTTCAATATTTACCTGAAACATCTTGGAGTAGAAAGTAGGATTGTACTTGAAATTATACGAACATTTTGAATTAAATTTTGTTAAATTATATAAAATTGAGTCCCAAGCATTAATGCATTTTTCAGCATCTATATGATAAATTAAAATATATGTGTTTTCATTTGAAAATAACGACTTCGAAAAGAGAAAGAGAATTTTATTATTTGCTTCTATGGTGGTCTTGAATTTGACGTTTGATATGTAGTGAAATTCTCAATATTTGTTTTTTATATACCAATATTTCATTATTTGTGAAAAACTCATTTTTATAAAAAATTTAATTCTATAATTACGATATTTTCTTAAAATTATTTCAATTCAATTTAGTTTAAAAAGTACGATTTTTCTAAATTTAACATTTGAATTATTTGGTAATCTTAAAATTGAGTTTTTTAAAGGGTTTTTTAGCATTTAAAAAATAATGTATTTAGAATGAAAATGAACTGCGTGTTTAAGGTTCCCCTAAGTTTTATTAATATTTTTTGGCTGAAGAATTCTGTACAGTTCTATAAAGTTCTGTATAAGTAATTCATAATTGGGTATTTCTAATCTTGAATTAGTTGGGCAATGTTTAACTAAACTAATATATCGAAAACTTAATTCGCTCTTAACTCAGCTACTATTTCACTGTCTTAAAAGTAAGACTTTCTTCTAATTTCGATCAATTTGAAATTAATTTGTGAATCAATTAAATATGAAGTGTTTTTAAACGATGGTATTTTCAAGCATTTGAAAAAATATTTGTGTTTCATTTTGAAATGCTATGTCAAAAAGCAGAAAAGTGAATATTATGTAATCAGTCTTTAGGATCGTCTCAAATAATTGTTCCGTATCTACAGAATTATTTTATATTATGCTTTATGATATAATTTCCTGCTTATATTATCATTAGTTGTGAAGACTTGTTTTTCATTAGGAAAAAATGTATTTCACTTAGAAATTAAGCTTTTTTAATTTTTTGTACAAACATTCACACCAAAATGTAAGAATACTAATAAAGTGATTTTTTGTCTTAATTTTTAACTTTAAAATTTATTTGTTTAAATTCTTAAAATTGAGTTTTTTTTAACGGATATTATTTAGCATTTGACAAAAATAATGGTGGTTTTGTTCTCATGGATTATGCAACAGATAAAAAGCATAAAAAGTAATTTATTAAATTGTTTTAAGGTGTCTTAAATTGACGATAATTCTCACATTTTTAAATGTTTCAATTATATCTATTGTTTTTATATACCTAATATTTCATTAGTTGTGAAACCTGTTTTAATGAAAGAAATTATAACTTCTAATTGAACGCTTGATTTTCTTAAATTTGCACAGTACAATGAGGAGATTTAATAGGTAACTCTTTAAAGCTTTGTATGCATTTTCTACTAAATTTCAAAATTTGAAATTTATTTGGTAAATCTTCAAATTGAGTTTTTACATCAGCAATTTGAGATTATGAAAAATATAAATGTTGTTTTCATTGATAATAGCAACTTTCAAAAAGAGGCATAACGAGAGATTTAAGGGTATGTAGTGTATTTAGGTGTCTAAATTGAACGATTATTGTATGAAATTTAAATATTATAGTCTTTTTTTATATACTGACTAAAGTATTATCTATTTAGTTTATGTGAAACTGTTTAAGATAAAAAATTTTAATTTCAATTACGCTTTTGCTTAAATTATTCAAACATTACAATATTGTGTAGAATAAGATCTTAAAAGCTAGGAGATAGTTATAACTTAAATTTAACAAATTTTTTGATATTATTGAAGTAAAATTTAAAATTTGATGATTTTGAAATAATATTGTTCAAGCATTTTTGAAAAAAATTAATGTGTTCTATTGATATGCGATACCTAGTATAAAAGAGGTTAAAATTATATTAATTGTTTAGGTGTCTTAATTGACGTTTTTTTTTATGAAATTTCATACTTTTTTTATATACAAATATTTTCATTTCTTGTTATGTAGAGACATGTTTTTTATAAATAGCATTTATAAATTACTAAAATTATCCGTTTTTTGGCTTAAGATTTTCTCATCAACACTTTAGAAGCTCTTAAAGTAGATTTATGGTCCTAAATATTCAAACTATTGAGAATTATTTTGGTAAATCGTTAAATCTAGTGTTGTTTATCGTGTATTTTGCAGACATTTTGAAAGTAATTAATGTGTTTTCATTGACTTCATCTTTGAATTTGTGAGATGAAAGTGGAATTATATTACAGTTCTTTAGATGTCTTAAATTGGGACTTTTTTTAATATGTAAAATATAATCTTATTATAGCACTGTTTGTCATTAATATGATTTTTACCAATATTCCAATAGTTGGTGAAAACATGTTTAAATAAGCATGTATAAATGCAAAAAATAAATTACGCTATTCTTTTTTTAATTAAATTTGGCATTTTATTCAAAAAGAACTCTTAAAGGTAAGATTTTTCCTAAATTTTCACATTTGATAATTATATTGGTAAAAATTAAAATTGAGTTTATTACGGTATTTTCAGCATCTAAAAATATTGTTTTCATGTTGAAATGCTAATTTCAAAAAGCAAGAAAAGTGAATTTATTAATAGCAAAATCGATATTAAATTGACGATTTTTAATAAAATTTTATTTTCAACTATTTGTTTTTATATTTATTATTTCCCATCATGAAAATAATTAGTTGTTAAAAATGATTTGATTATGTGAAATAGTGAAATTCTTAAAAATTCGTTATTTCTTTAAAGATTTTTACATCAAAATTTAGCATTAAAATTATTCTGACTTTTATCATAATCTTCAACATTTATAATACTTGTATGCTCTGCTTAATCTTAAATTGAGTTATGTATAGCGGTATTTATTTCAGGCTTGAAAAAATAATGTGTTTCAATTTGAAATGCAATGTTCACAATGCATCAAGGAATTTATTTTATTTGTTTTTTAGTTTTATATAAATGTGGGGTTAATTTTTTAATGCAAATTTCAGGTTTTTTATAAAAAATTTCATATACCAATAATATTTTATTAGTTGTGAAGAACTGTTTTAAATTAAAATAATTTAATTTCTAAAATTAGCGCTTTTCTTAATATTTTTCAGCTAATTTAGAATCTATAATTTAAAAGTATAAGATTATTTTGATCCTTAATTTCAAAAATGATTAAATATATTTGTAGATTCTTAAAATGAGTTATATTGGAGCGGTATTTCAAGCCATTTTGAATATATTGCTGGTGGTTTGTTTGAAAATGGCAATTTTAAAAAGCAGAAAAGTAGAATTTAGTATAATGTTTTAGGTGTCTTACAATGACGTTTTTTAATGAAATTTCATATTTGTTTTTTTATATTACTCACTAATATGTTATCTGTTGTTGAAAGGACACACTGTTTTCTATATACAAAATTTTAGTTATGGACTTTTAAATTTAATCACTAAAATTCTTGTGGTCACACAAACAAATTATCATAGAAATTTATGAACATCTTAAAGTAAGATTTTTCTAAAATTTCAATTGAAATTATTTGTTAAATCTTAGGATTGAGTTTTTATTTTTTCATACATTATAGAAAATAAAATAAATGAGTTTCAGCGATATCTTGAATGTTTATGCAGAAGCAGAAAGATGAATGTGTTATTTGTATTTTAGGTGTTTAAATTTGACGGTTTTTGATGAAATTTCAATACTTGTTTTTTTATAATACGAAATATTTATTAGTTGTGAAAACATGTTTTAATATTAGATTTAGAATATTGTGGAATCATTTCTACAATATTACGTAAAAATATTGATTGAATGCTAACAAAATTCTAGAACTCTTAAAAGTACGATTTGTTCCTAAATTTCAAACATTTGAATTGTTTGTAATTTTTACTATTTAGTTTTAAGTTGTATTTTATTCAGCATTTGATAAAATAATGGTTTTCATTGAAATGCAATTTGAATGCTATATATTGTAAAAGCTGAAAGATGAATTTATTTAAAAGAGTGTGTTCGGACTATCAAGTAATATTGACTTTAATTTATTAATGAAGAGTCTTCCATACTTTTGATTTATTTTTTAAAATAGCTCCAATATTTCATTGAATTGTAAACATTCATCGTCAGTATCTAATCACTCATCACTCTTGTAACCTTCGCTTTTCTTAATTCTTCACATTCAAATTGTTTAGAATACTATTAAGTAATGATTTTATTTTCCTGAGAATTTTACATTAGTGAAGAGTGATAATTATTAGGTAAATTTTAAATTGAGTTTGATTTTTTATAGGGTCATTGCAGTTTGAAAAATAAATGTGTTTCATTGAATGCTATGTCAAAAAAGCAGAAAAAGTGAATTTATTAATATTAATAGTAGTTTTAGATGTATTAAATTGAAGTTTTTAAGTGGTATTTTCATATATTTGTATATTTATATAATTAAGTTACTCAAGAGTATTTCGTTAGTTGTGAAAGCCTGTTTTAGTAAAAGAATTTTACACTTCTTAAAACTTTCACGCTTTTTTCGTTAAATTTGTATCAACTCTACAATTATAGAACTCTTAAAAGTAGAATTTTTTTTCTACAAATATTTTCATCATAATTTGAATTATTTGGTTATCTTAAAAATTGAAGTTTTTCACACGGCATTAGGTATGGTTTCACATTTCTTGAAACATATATATGTGTTTCATTAGAATGTATTTCAAGAAGCAGAAAGAGAATTTATTCTTTTGTTTTAGGTGTCTTAAAATTGACGTTTTTTAGATAAAATGCATATTTTAACATTTATGTTTTTATATACAAAATATTTATTAGTTGTGTAAACGTGTTTAATAAAGATAATTGTTTAACTTCTTAAAAATGCTTTTTCTTAAAATTGTTCACGATTACATAATTTAGGGTACTTTAATAAAGTACGATTTTTCTAAACTTCAATCTAGTTAAAATTATTTCACAATTAATGAGTTTAAAATATATTGAGATCTTTTAAACTGGTATTTTCGAATCAGTTATTGAAAAAATATATGATGCTATTGAAGATGCGAATCATTCAAAAAAGCAGAACAGATAATTTATTAATTGCTTTTTACGTAGTATTTATTATGATTTTTTTTTTAAGTAAATTAAATATTTATATGTTATTTATATTACCAAAATATTTTCATTACCAAAGCTCTTAAAAACTGTTTTGAGATTAATAATATATGTAACTTTAAAATTACGCTTTTTCTTATTTCACCTTCGATTGTAGAATCTTAAAGTACGATTTTCTCCTAAATTTCAACATTTGAAACTTATTTGGTAAACTCTTAAAATTTGGAAAGTTTTTAATGGTGTTTTTTTCAGCATTTAAAACAATGAATACAGTAATGAATTGAATATTCAAATTTATAAAAGTGCTGAAAAGTGAGACTTTTCTTAATAGTGTTTCAGATGTTTAAAGTTGACGTTTTTAATGAATATTTTTCAATTTTTGTTTGTTAGAATAATGAAAAGTTTCTTAGTTTTAAAATGTATTTAATACAAAGATTTAACTTCTAAAATTACGCTTGGTCTTAAATTTTTACGATTTTTCTTTAATTTCCACATTACAAATTTAGAGAACTCTTAAAAGTATCGAATTTTTCTTTGTAAATGGGTCAAAGCATAAATGCTAATTTGCGAATTTATCTTAAAATTGAGTTTATAACGGTATTTCCAGATTTGAAAAATAATGTGTTGCATTGAAAGGCAATTTCAAACAAGCAGAAAAGTGATGTTATTAATAGTTTTAGGTGTCTTTAAATTGACGTTTTTTAAGTGAAATTTAATATTTGTTTTAATACTATAACTCATAATTTATTAATTAATATGTGAAAAATGTTTATATGAAAAAAATTTTTTAACTTCTAGAAATTCGCTGTTTTTTTAAATGTTTTACTCGCGTAAACAATAATTTAGGAAAATAGGCGGTATGTAAAGTCAAGATTGTTTTCTAAACTTCTAAGTACACATTGAAATTCTTTGGTATAATTTAAAATTGTTTGTAACTCGATGTAATTTTCAGCATTTGAAAAATAATTGGTGTTAGATATTAGAAAATGCAACTAGTATAATAACTATTTAATGTTGATTCTTTAATACAGCATGTTTAATTGTACGTTTAATTTAATTTTGAATTGTGTAATTTATTTATAGTTTTTATATATGCAAAATTATATTCATATGTTATAACGATTGTTATTTGATAAAAAATTTGAATTCTATAATTCTAGTACTTATGTCTAATATATTCACATTCCGAATTTAAGAGTACGGGCGACACTGAATACGATTTCTTCCTATATTTCGAGCTAATTTGAAATATTTTGTAATGTTAGAAAATTGAGTTCTTTACGGAGGTTTAAGCATTGTAAAGAAATATATGTGTTTTCGGTAGGAAAAGTTACTATTTCTCAAGCAGAAAAGTAAATTTAATTAATATTTTTTAGGTGTTCTAAAATTGAGTTTTTAATGAAATTTTCAATATGTTTTTATAAAACCAATAATTTCTCATTAGTTTGTGAAAATCTGCGTTTTAATGAAAAAATTTATTCTAAATATACCTTATTTCTTAATTTAAATACCACATATTTAGACCCTCTAAAGTACGTATTTCTTATCACTAAATTTTCCAATCTTATTTGAATTATGTGGTAATCTTCGGTTAAAATGTGAGAGAGTTATTTTAACGGTATTTTCAAGAATTCTGAAAAGAAGAATAATTAAGTTTAAATTGAAAATGCTATTTAAAAAGCAGAGAAAGGTGAATTTATTCATAGTTTAGGTGTCTTAATCATGTATTTTTTATGATAATTTCAATAGTTTTGTTTATTTATATAGAAATTATTTAATTAAGTTGTGAAAACCTGTTTTATAAACAATTTTAACTTCTAAAATTAAGCTTTTTCTTAAATTTTCAACAACCGTCACAAACAGAATTCAATTTTTTTTTAAAAAGATAATCATGTAGATCGTTCAGATTAAAAATTTAATTCGTAACTCTTAGAAAGTAGGATTGTTTCTAGATTTCAACATTCTCGTAAATTATTTGTTAAATTAAAATGAGTTTTTATAGCAGTATGTTCAGCATTTGAAAACATAATGTGTTTTCATTGAAATGCAATTTCAAAGCAGAAGAAAGCGAATTTATTAATTTTTTAGTGTCTTAAATTGAAGTTTTTTTATGATTTCAATATTGTGTTTTTTATATATCGTATTATTAATTATATTGTCAGTTGAAAATTGTTTTATGTCCAAATATAACTATTAATTCAGAGTGTTTTACTTTAAAATTTCACATAACATGAATTGCCTGAATTGTTAAAAGTATTTATTAATTTCTAAATTTCAAAATTGAATTATTTGGTATTTAAAATTGAGTTTTTAAAGGTATTTCTTATGCATTTGAAAATATAATGTGTTTCATTGAATGCAATTTCAAAAAGCAAAAAGAGAATTTATTAATCGATTTTAGGTCTTTAAATGACGTTTTTTAATGAAATTTCATATTGTTTTTATATACATCAATCTTTAATTAGGAGGATTAAACTGTTTTAATAAATTTTTAAATACATACTTGTAACCTTGCATACCTTTTGCTTAAATTTTTCAAATAGAAATTTAGAACTCTTAAAGTACGATTTTCTAAAATTTCAACATTTTGAAATTTTGTGTATAATCTTAAATTGGTTTTTACGGGTATTCAGATTTGAAAAAATAATGTTTTCATTGAAATCGATTTCAAAAAGAGAAAGAGATTTATATATTTGGTTAGTCGTGCTTATAAAGTTTGACCGTATATTTTTTTTCATGAAATTTCATATCTTTTTTATCTATTGCATCTATTTCATTGTTGTTGATAACCGGTTGTTTTCATAAAAAATTTAACTCTAAAATTACGGCTTTGCTTAAATTTTACTTACAATTAGAACTGCTTAAAGTACGATTTTTCCTCAAATTTACATTTGAAATTATTTGTTAATCTTAAAATTGAGTTTTTACGGTATTATTCAGCATTTGAAAAATAATGTGTTATTGATATGCAATTTCAAATAAAAATTGGAAGAGAATTTTTTTAGAAATGGAATATTTCTTTCAATTTATTTTTGTGTGGCACTCACGTTCTCTTTTCCTTTTTATTCATGATAATTGGATTCGCGAGTGGTTAATTTGCGATCGTGATCAGTTAAGAAGAAATCGTGCATGTATGTATGTATTCCTTTTAAAATTTTGCCAATAATATGAAAATCTTAACTGTTCTTAAAATCGAATTTTTTCTTCAAAATTGCTGCTGAGAGTCGGAGGTGTAATTTTGCACCGAGAAATTTCAGATTTCAATACCGTAGTCTGATAAAGGCTCATAAGAGTAAAGTATCTCTTATAATTGGGCTACGCCCTTGAAATTCACAATATTAATTCATTTAAAAATAAATGTTTTATATATTTACTTACTTATTTATTTATTCTTTATTTACTTATTTAATTTATATTTTTTGTTAAAAAATTCCCTGATGTTTGAGACTGTTAAAGATTTTGTACTGAGTTAGAGAAGAAAATAATCCAATTTTCAGGGAACACACATGACTAGTATAGTTTCAGTGTATATTAATTTTATTATAATTAGTTAATAGTACCGTAGGGCTTGTATTTGAGGTGTCTTCATTAGTATATATGTGACTCATTTTATATTATATGCACATATTATCCATACATACATATATATAGTTATATAATATATATAGATAAAGAAAGAGATTGTTAATTAATAATTTGAAATATCGTATATATATATATAAGTCAGTATATATATATAGTTAAAGCTTAAGTGTTGATACCAGACCGTGAATATTATATATAAATAACATCTTGTCAGCAAATGATTGAGAAAAATGAGAAATTACAATATTGATGAAATTTAATTTAAAAATGTATATTAAAAATACCAATTCACAGAACAGATCATTTAAATTCCTTATATACAAAAGAGATTTTGTTTTATCATTTGATTAAATTTATATCTTATAAAGTAATATTTTTATATTATAAAATTTCAAAGTCACCTGAGAAAACATTATGCGTTTGTGTAACTGTTAGAAATGTCACATTACTAGAAATTTTTTTCTGTCCCCCCAGGCCTTATCGGTTCCTCAATGAAATTGTGAAGTTTGATATTTATAAGTTGCAAAATGGTCTTGAGAATCTCAGTTTTTTTTACTGTGTATGGTAATCAATGTATTGCCTTTCGAAATGACATAGGTCATAGTTTTTTGTTATAGTCACACAAAACTATTTTTTCTATATTGAAATTGTAAAATACAATTTGATGTGTGATAAAGCGTAGTCACTATTTAATTGTATTGTCTAATAGCAAGGAACTCTAAATTTGTTTTTAATATTATTCATGTTAGATCGGTTTCAGGAAAAAATTGGGCTCCTAGGTATTTAGGCAGTGTTGTAGGTATCTCCTTGCACAAACCGTGAATAAATTTACAATTTGATCGTGTGATAAAGCTAGTCAAGCTTATTATTTATATGTGTAATAGCAGATATCAATTCCGTTTAAATCTGCATCTCATGTTAATCGTTCAGATAATAATTGGCTAGTAATTTTAGGGGGCAGAGTGGTTTGAGGTACTACCTTGCACAACCATCGAAAAATTTACAATGACGTAGTGATGAAGCGTCAGTCAAGCTACATGTAAATTGTTATTTGTTTAATAGAAGGAATCTAAATTTGTTTACCTATTGGATGAGTGATTGAGTGAATAGAAAATAATATTTGGCTTTCCTAGAATTTAGTCCACTGCTGTCAGGTATTCCTTTCACACCGTGTAGCAATTTCCAATTCTGATGTAGTCTTTTGTAATATTGCTTAGGTAAGCATCTAATAAGGAAATCTAATTTTTTTTTAAATGGATCATGTAAGATCGGTATAATAATTTTGGGCTCCTATTATTTCAGGGCAGTGGTTGAGTATCTCCTTCTGCACAACCTAAATGTACAATTTGATGTAGTGATAAAAAGCGTGGTCCCCCAAGTTATATATTGTATATGTCTATAGCAAGGAATCTAATTCGTTTATATGTATTCCATGTTAGATGTTTTTCAAGATAAAATTTTGACCCATCCTAATATATAAGTAGTTTGGTACAATTCAGTTATATGGACCGTTCGAAAAATCAAAATTTAATAAGTTTTAGATAGTCAAGCTTATTGATATTGTTCTATGTGTAACAGCTACTAAATTAGATTTGTTTTAATATGTATTCATGTTAGATCGGTTTCAGCTAATAATTTTGGCTTCCTAGTAATTTAGCGGTGTTTGAGGTATCTCTTTGGCACAACCGTGAAAAATTTACAATTATATGTAGTAAAAGCGTATCAAGCTATTTATTTGTTAATTGTAATAGCAAGGAATCACAATTTGTTTAATATGTATCATGTTTGATGATTTCAAGATGAATATCTTGGGCTCCTTGGTATTTAGGCAGTGTTTGAGGTATCTGCCTTTACAACCGTGAAAAATTTACAAATTTGATGTAGTGATAGCGTAGTCAACTTATTTATATGTTATGTGAATCAGCAAGGAAAACTCTAAATTGTTTTAATACTGTCTTCAGTTAGAAACTCGGTTTCCGTCATCAATCTTGGGCTCCTAGGTATTTAGGCAGGTGTTTAGGTACCTCCTTTGCACAAACGTGAAAATTTACAATATGATGTAGTAATGAATAAAATTAGTTTATATTGTATATAGTGTAAGTTAGACATATTTAGCCTCAAAGGTTACACAGAGATAACTAAAATATTTTATGCTAATAATTATATAAAGATAATAGACACAACTGATTTCAGCACTTTGTTAAAATTGGTAATTATTCATGAATTACAAAATTACAATTATTAAGTAATTTCTATGAGATTAAAAATATCGAGTTAACAACCTGTGGTTCAAAAAGTCTCCTTTGAAACTTTTAAATGATTTTAATTAAAATGCTAGATTATTAATTCACAATTCAAAGTTTATTTATTTTAATATAATTATATGTTTATAAAGTGTCGCTCATCTTTTTGATAGTATTTGTTGTTTAAAAACCGTTATATAATTTAAATTGAGGTTATATTTAATTTATATTACTTATTACGAACTCTCGGCGCTATGGCTGTTCGTGAAATAGTGAAGCGTCTCGAGTTGCTTGCTTGATCTTTATTTCTCTATGCTCTAATTACTAGCATCGCTCGTAGACTCTGGCCCACTATTTGCATTTCGAGTCAAGAATTCTAGAGATCATTTGAATGCAGTAGGAGTAGGCGTTAACATCTTCTCGAGGCTATCTTAGACGGTCTCTACTTTCATATTTAGAGGTAGCGCCATTTTGGAGGCGTTTACGATGTTTAATTTAGGGGCTGTTTTATTCTTTTTTTTTATAATCACAGCGGAGAAAGAAAATCTTCCTTCCGGTAAATGGTGTTTTTAGGAAATATGTGTAGGTTATTCATACATAAAAGCTTTTCTGGAAAACTTAGGGATCCATAAGGTCATTGCCAATCGCTCGCTTCTCCTATGCAGAGATGGAAGCGAAAAATAGGCAATTGCTTTTTGAGTTGGCGATGTTATGATGATTATGAAGATTTTGATAAAGTGTTTGATTGTCTTAAAGAAATTTTATCGCAAGAGCCAAACATCGAAGAAGCTTTGTCCAGTTAGAATTAAATTCACTTGAGACAGTGGAATCCACAAGTTGTTATACAATCTTGAACATATTCTTATAAATACCGTTCTAGAGGTTTGATTAATTCGATTGGCCCACGTTTTTTTAGTCATTCGGTTTTCATCACTGAATATTAAAAATCCGCGTCAATCACTGTCATATTCAAGACACAATTTTGTGTTATAGTACTTTATTTAGATGTCAGATTTTTTAGATAGAGATGGGAAGATAATTCGGTAGGTTTTTATTATTCATTATAATGCACCTGCGATGTCAAGGGTGCCAAAACGTATTTTTTACCACACCTTTTTGTTTTCCTACGATACGTGATGGTACACTGAAGTTTTGTCTATTTTTTTTATACATGGAAATTTAAAATCGCAACTCAAAAAGTAAGCATATAGGCTACGGTTTTCAAGGGAAAAATAAGGATAAAATAGAATTTTGAGGAAATATTTAAGAAAAAGTGAATAGAATTATCAAAAGGTAGAATTGAAAGAGTAATCGATGTAAAATGTATGTAATATTCCATTTATATGAATTGGAATGACTGCTTAATATACTATGTTTTTTTTGATTAGTAAATATTGTATTACAAGAAGCATAGAAACACAACTAGACAATCAAAATAAGAACGGTTGTCATTGTGATTGGAATATTGATCACGGACTTCAGTGTACTGCGAGCTCATCAATGTACGCGACTTCAATGTCACGATTCAATGTCACATCCTTCTCTAATGTCTATCGTCGGATCTTAAAGTCACGCGTTCAGAAATACATCACGAATGGAAAGGTCGGAAATTGTAATTTACGATTGTGTTCATCAATTTGAAATTTAATATTTGTAGAGTATAAATATAGAATTTATAAATAATATTACTAATAATACAATTTGAGACGTTCCCATTTTATAGGATAATATACTTTTTAGAACCACGTAAATTTTTGTCGTGAATAATAAAATTGGTAGGGTAAACAAGCGAGTTTTTGAACTAGTGTGACGCTTTTTGCGTCTGTCAAAAGATATTATCACAGTGCAGTGATAAACTGTAATTATTGTATGTAGGTTTTTGGTAAATCTTAGTATCATGGTGTGAGCAAATATATAGAAATCCCAGTGAGCTGAGAGCTTCACCCTGTATAAGTAGTATATAGGTGAACACATACGAAGGTGAAATATGAAAATTTTGGATTCTTCATTTCACTATAGCACACTGTTACTTAGTAGAGTGAACTGAAGCTAATAAGTCATACTAAAGTAAAGTTTACATTTGAGAGAGCTGTTATCTATTACTTGTGAAACATTTGTGAGTTTCAAGAAGACGATCCTACAATTAAAATTATTGTTGGTAATTATTACTATATTTCAAATATTCAATTAAATAAATATTAATTAATTTATTATATTTTCGATTTGATTATCTCTATTATTATTATTATTATGATTATAATTGGTAGCTAGTATCTAGGCCTATTTTCTAATTATATTATAATTATGTGATTAAATATTATTTATTATTTTTAAGCTTATTATTATGTATTATATTTGTTGTAGTATAGTTATAGAAGTCTCAAGTAGTATAGAGCTTTTGTATTATTTTGGAGTTGGTTGTCACAATCCAAGTATTCGTCTGTTTTATTTGTTTTTAATTGCATCTTGGGAATTGACAGAGTTTTTTTTTCATCTTTTCAACTTTCGAAAATATATATTTTTCCAACTTCGAAAATTATAAATACTTTCAACTGCACGAATAAGTAAGTTACATCCATATTCGGAAAGACTCGAATCATAGATAAATCATGATGCATATCTCAGAGCATGGAGCGACTTAATGTTGAAACTAAAACAAAGTAATTTTAAATATATATATGAGAATAAATTATTTTTGTTTATAAATTTAATAAGACAACAAAACTTTTTCGTGTCACTACAAATCATCATAAAAATAAACGGTTCTTTTATGGGCAATAATCGGCTCTATATAGACGTTTCGTTTAAAGAAGCCGTAATAATTACGGTTTTTTTCTTTATATGACTTATTATTTCATAGATGATAATTTTGTCTGGTCATACACGAGCGCCATGTAGGGTGTATATATATATAGTATACCAAATTATATCCAACGTAGTCATAATTGTATCTTCCAACACTATATTCGAGGGAAGTGGTTAGATCTTTAATATGTATTCATATTAGACTGGTTGCAGATAATAATTTGGCGAGCGAAAGTGGTACCGCGAAAGAGATTTGTTTGGAAGCAGGAAGAAATGTGAAAGTGTTAATTTGTGATCTGGTCCTCATTAGCCCAGCTACCTGACCTGGGATAGTGCGTCACAAATCCCTGCAACATTTTAAGTGGCGACCAACGTGCTGTAATTCACGCCCAGTAAAAAATTTACGCACCCACATTTCATGAATCATTAATTTGGCCAACATTGTATTAATGATGATGGACGGCCCACGTTTCGTAACACAAGTCATGCTACTCCAGGTCTTTTACAGATTATAGGACTTGGCGCGCACCATATTTAAGTTATGGTGCATCTAACGTGTGCTTAACTCACACGCCCCTCATTTAGAAACATTTAATTGGCACATTTTATGTAGCGCCCTCGTGTTAACCCAACTCTTCATTTAAATATTTATGGTTGTTTTTTTTGAATCACTTTTTGTTGCCATGTTTTAGAAGAAGCGCGCTGGAATATATTTTTTTATTTGTTTTAGACACAAATTAAATATCATATTTTTTACACTTTTAATACAAATCAGATATTTGCAGGGTTGTGAAAAGGGCATTTTTATTTTTATTTTTTTTGTGTGGGAGCTTACATGAGACATAGTTTATGTCTGTTCCATCAAATTTCAATTAGATATTTATAAAATAAAACAAATAGGCATTACGGTTATTTATTTCAAATATTTTGAAAGCATATTTATTTTAAATTGCATTACCTATACTATCTATTTTTTATATAACTTTTTTTTATATATAGAAGATGCATTTTTCATTGAAGTGAGAGTGTTTTGACGTCATCTGCACATCTTTGTGGTATACGAGAATATTATATACACGCCTATAAAATATTTATATTTTAAATACATCATTATTATATAGGAAATCTGTGTTTTTGTGTAATATAAACACAATTACTTAATATTAAGGTATAAGGTTTGAAAATATTTTTAATACATTATATAAATAAGAATTATTATATATATATATATATTATATAACTGGAGTAGCTAGTATGATTAACTACTTATATATATATATATATATCGTATATATTTTCCCGTTCAATCTATATTCACTCGTTTTTCCAAGCTCAACGCAGTGAGAATCCCGATATATATAGCATATTTTCTTATAAAAAAAAATTATTAGTATTATAATTCGATTATTTTTTTGTGTAACAATAGACACTTCTTTCATGCGCTAATTATTATACAGCTTATTTAAGAACCAATACGTATTCACATGACTTATTTTATTCTGATTTTATCCAAATTCTTTGAATTTAATAACATTTAGCTACATCATATAATAAAATATTTAATTTCTTTTTTATATAGTTTTGTATTTTTTTATTATTTTTATCCAGATTTATTCTTATGTGATCTCAAGACACATTCTTTAATAATTTATTGTGTAGTTCTAAAGTCCGTGATACTTTGAGTAAATTTAATATTGTTCTCAGGTACACTATGTGATTTGATTAGTACTTGTATTGACAGGAGATTACTAACATTTTTTCACATTTTGTGCCAATACAATATACTAAATATTTTTAATATTTTAGTGTTTAATAGAAGACCATTTTTTCTCTTTTATATTTTACAATTATTTGATTAAAATTTGGCCTCCCGCCTTCATTTGATTTGTCAGAATAGTGACCTTAATCTATAGAAACGAGAGCATTTAAAAGATATTTCAGCCAATTGGAAATTTGATTAGGTTACGCTTAGATTTTCAGTACAGAGCAGTTAAACAACGTTAAGTCTCACCAACTAGCTTATTTAAATGGTTGCCAAATGTTATAGCTGTTTACGCATGTCCCAAATTAGGAGGAATTATCCTTCATAAAACAAATATATTTGAGTATTTAATATTATTAATAATTAGACAGTTGATCGGTTCATTATTAATAGCAGGTTAATATATGAAATTTTGGGACTTGCCTAAGTTTCTATTAGGTAGCCACAGGGTGAGTTAGAAATGATTTCTATTCTGCTCTTGGGCACAATAGAGCGTTGGAATTTCTAATATTTGCTTCACATGCAGCCGTGAAAATTTACAGACTTGCATTAAGATTAGTAACATATAATACGGATAGTCAAAGTTTCAATTCTTATCATTGTTTAACCTTCGAGGCCAATGGCTTGTAATATGCAAAAGGAAATATATCCAATTTGCTTAATCTATTTGAGTATAGTCGGTCATCATGTTACGACATTGTTTCAGATTACTAATTTTGGGGGAAGCGCTGCGCACGCCTTCACGCCACTTCATCCTTTCTAAATAAGGCAGTTGTTTGACCGTAGGAACTTTAAGTTGTTTCTATGCCTTTTCACTTGAACTTTTCTCCTCTGATGAAAGTGTAATATCATTAATTATGAAGGAAATAGTGATATCTTGGAATTGCCTTCAAGGCCGCAACAGTGGTTTGGGTTGCCTACTCGGTGTATTCAGTTTGGCTTCTTACGCGGATTTGATAGCGCCGGAGGGCTTGATGATTTATTACATTTAACCAAGCTATCTGATTCTGTATGCTTTTAAAGCGATGTACAATTTCTTATGTCGAATTTTAAAAGCAAGGGCTGAAACGTCATTGATATGGTCTATATTTGGGTGTTACTAGGAAAATTGCATTACAAATTAGAGAGGTTAAATGGGAATTGGGTAGATTGCCTTGTTCTTTTTGATATGTTAACAGGCCCTATCTCAGTTTTATTAGAAGGCAATCAGCGTAAATATACATGGCCATAAAATTCCTAAAAAATTGATTATTAATTTACTCAATATATGGAGGGACAGGGACAATCACTATAATATACATGTGACTCACTATAGTATTACACCATTAACTAACCTCCATCTAAACTTTCCATTTACTAGTTTCATAACTCCCTCACGCATAAATAACCATATATAATAATATAAAAATTAAGTAACAAATACAAATAATTTAATTTTTTATAATATATCTCACAATAAGCGATCATATGTGGTTCTGTAATATAATCATTACACTTACAACTGTAGCGTTTTTAAAATACCTTGAACCTTCGAATCTAGTTAAAAATATTACGTGGTTTTGGAAAGTGTTTGGTGACAGTTCTTCCTATGCCAAAACACTACAAAGTGTTAATGTCATATAAATCATCTCGGCTTTGTCCCAAGTATCGAACAGAGTATGTACATAGTGCTATCCGTTAACCTTAATCCATTGTTGGCTAGAGACGGTGGTTGGCTCTCATACGGATTTAAAAATAATAAGGAGAAACCATCTTTGGTTGAAGTTTTTCGACCAAGGTTCAATTTTGACCACAATGGTAAAATATTACGTTTTCTTTCATGTAATCTCATAGGAATTACAAAAGGGCATGCTTCGTCAGATTTCTTAACTCAGTAGGAAGGGGATCCATATCTGCTGTTATGAGACTGCCCCACGACGATTTAAAATTGGCTTGTAAGCACAAATGCAGGCTTGTATTCTCTTGTAATCTTATCCCACTTAGATTATTACGGATTTGGATTTTGGAGTCGCCAACCTCCGTTTATCAACCAATCATAAGAATACATGTAATGTTAAAACAAAATGTAAGTAATATTATCTTGGCAAATTTACTTTGCTTCTTGGTGGTACAGATTCTAAAGTCAATTTTTATCTTTAATTTTGATCAATTATTTTTGATCTATAATTTTGATAAATTATTTTTGATCATGAATTTTGATCAATTATTTTTTATCAATAATATTGATTTGACTAAATTAGGTTTAGTTGAAACAAGATTAGCAATTATACCAGGAGCTGGAGGAACTCAGAGATTACCAAGATTAATTGGAGTTGCTCGAGCAAAAGAATTAATTTACACAGCTGCCGTTATAAATGGTAAAGAGGCCTTTGATATTGGTTTGGTTAATTGCTTATAAATATGTTATTACCATTGTGTAGCGCAAACTAGCATAAATTGATAATGCTTGTGTAGACACGGCTCCATATGGGGTTTAAAATAGCACAACTTCTCTTGGAGTATGCTATTGGATTTTGTGTAAATACATTAAGTATCACTAATTAGATTTTAGTTTTCAAAGTACAGATTTGATAGGTGCCGATCGGAGCACGTCCGTTTTACAAGATAAATGTTTTCCTCAGATCAGGTAATCGGAGAATCGGTTTCTTAATTAATATCTTTTAATATTTTTAACCTTAGGAAAGCCTGGTCACTGCAACCGGACTCTAGTGGTTATGATTATAATACTCATCTTACTGAAGGGTGACTAAATGATTATGTTCTTTAATGGGGATTTGTAAGTACTGGTTGTCTTGATGGATATCGACTTCCATGGAGCGGATCCTGTTAGTGATAGGATTATGGGTTTTTTATTCACAATACTATTCTGTGATCTTTAAATGAGTGAAATTTCAAGCACACATATTATTGGGCGTAATCTACTTTTGATAGCACTCTTCCTGTGACGGCGGAGTGAATGCTCATGGTAGGCGTGGAATGTAGGAGGCCCTTTTGGAGTTTAGGTTATTTCTACTTCTAGGAGTAACCAATCACTGGGCACGGCTCTTTATCGGTCAAAAGATGCCAGTAAACCGCTCTCACCTCAGAATATTCTAATGAGTCATTTATTTGAGAATTTCTAAGAGGTAGGATTGGTTCTATATCAAACTCAAAACTCGAATTGGCTCTAGGCGGGTTTACATGGTAGAAATCCTCTCCGTTTGCAGTATTCTTCCTATAAATATAATATGCTACATATTTATTTTGCAATTATTCCTAGATAGATTAAGGAAATTTAATGAATAAAGAAAAATATTAGGGAAAAAAGCTCAAAGTAAAACATTATTATTATTATATATTATATAATTTATTAATCTTCTTTAATTTTTACTCTACTTTATATTTCTATTTCTACTCATTACTATTCTATTATTAATACTATATCTTGCTAACCTTTATTATCTACTCTCAAAGCTAATCTCTGGCAACCGCATATTATTATCTTTTCTATAACATCTCATATAATAATATTTAATTTTATGATATTTATTTATAATTTTATATTTAATATTTTTATAATTTTATTTTATATTATTATATATATTTTATACTTAATAATTATTATTACAATTATTATATTATTATTATATTATTTATTATTATTATTATTATTATTATTATTATTATTATTATTATTATTATTATTATTATTATTATTATTATTATTATTATTATTATTATTATTATTATTATTAATTTTTATTACAAATTGAGATGGATGTTTATTACAAAAAATTAATTCAATGGTTTTAATTTCTCTATTAAATAATTTTAAATAATTTCATAGAAAGTAAAAAAAAAAATGAAATAAGACGAGGAATATTGAAATTTTGAATTGTTTGCCATTTATTTTGAAACAGAATAGTTATCCTTACATTTGAAAAATAGTTTTATATTTGAATACTATTTTGATTTACAAAACAACTTGTTAAAATTTTAATATACTATATAAATATTTAAAAAACAACAATCAGTTGTTTTTAAAAAATTCTTTCTGTTAATTTAGATATAAATTAACTTTTTCATTCATGACATTCTTTGCGTATTAAGAACTTATTTCTGGATGCAAACCCATAAAAAAAAAAAAAAATATATATATATGATATATATAGA
>JABUQX010081478.1:27500-40888 GCA_015478945.1 Trachelipus rathkii
GGTACTATATATTGCAATATATTAATAATAATATATATATAATATATACTTATATATATTATATGTTTGTATATTATATATAGATTATATTATATATTATATATATATGAAGTTATATATATATATATTACTATATATATATAATAATATCATTATATATTATATATATATAAATAATATAATAAATATCTTTATTCATATATTATATATATATTCATTATAATAATCTATAATATATATTTATATAATATAATATATATATATAAACTATATAATATACCTACATATATTTGCTTATTATATATATATACTCTATACTTATCTAAACTATAACGTATACTATACTATATTTTATACATACAGTATATAATACGACCATATATGCTAGGATTCATTTGCATATTATATATTATAATATATATATATTTATATTATTGTAGTCTATATATAATATATATATTATATTATTCATAAGTGATAGGTATATATATTTAATATATATAATATTCTATTTAAATATTCATCTATATATATATAAAATATATAATAATTATAATATAATATATATATATATATATATAAGTTTATATATATATACTATAATCTTTTTTCTTTCTTTCCTTCTTCTTCCTCTTTGCCCCAGATTGGGGGTAAGGTGGCGTACAAGCATCGGAAAAGAAAAGCAGTAGGAGAACATAAAACGTCGAAAAGAAAGCCCCAGCCTTACCGCCCCTCTAGTACCATATAATTAGCTGAGAGCCTCGTCACACGCAGCCAATCACCCTAGAGCATCATGGACCGCGACGGACGCTCACTAGGAATATCGTCAATGTAAGAGGTCATCCCTGGCCAGGAGGAGCAAACACCATGCCCCCATACAAAACCCCGCCATCCTCCTATCAGTGCACCTTTAATTCTCGCTCTGCAAAACCACAATTTTCTCCATTCAGACATTCGTATCACCGACTCAAATCCACTTTCTCTTCGGTCTCCCAGCCGGCGGTTCCCAACACACTCACCACATACATCCGCTTAACCAACCTCTTCCCATTCATATCCTTTCTTACTAAACATCTCAAGGTACTTAATTTTTTCTCTCATTTACCCTTTCTTGCACACCACACCCCACTCAATACGTTCATGTCCTATTACTCAATTCTTCTCACACTAGCAACACCCTAAGATGTCCACTCAGAACACAATATGAACTTTTAGATTATCCTTCTTATTCCAGCCATAGTCTCACTACCATACATAACCAAGGTAACAACTATCACCTCATGTAGACCCTAGAACTAAGACTTATCCCTTTGCATTCCACAACGTTTTAATTGCGCCACCACCTTCTGCATTCAAACTTTCCTACTCCACTCTGCATCGTCCGTTCCCTTCTCTCCAACATATAAACGCCTATAATATTTGTTAAATCTCGACACTTGTTTCTAAGTCAAGCTCAAGCATCTAACGATACTATCTACCTGAGGAGTGTCCTCACTCACACCCATAACCTTACTCAATTTATGGTTTACTTTAAAGCCCTACTGTTTCAAACCACCTGCCAATCTCTATATATAATCCTCCAAACTCTCTCAATCTCGCCACAACGAACAACATCAATCCGCAATATAATACGGTAGGGCACACCTCCACTCAACTCATTCTCACCATTCTAACATTTCTGCCATCCCCCACCTCAAATTCTTTTCATAACCACATCACATATATACAAATTGAAATAACACAAGGAGACATACAAACCTGTCTTACTCCGCTATTAAATCCTAAACCAATCACCATTGACACATTTAATTGCTTAACACAGCCTTCACTATCGTATATACAATGACAAATTTGATTATCCTTCAAAGAGCCTCCACCAACACCAATATATCACTAACACACCTGCCATAACGCTTCCTATTAACTCTATCAGACGGCCTGTTGCACACTACATAAGAACCATAATACATATTAGTCTTCTTCTTCCCTCATTTTCCTCAATCTTGTGTTTCAATTGTAAAGGATTTGATCCCACATCCTCCTACAACTCCTAAACGCACCTTGTTCTTCACAATAAGTCTTTCAGTCATAGAAGCACTCTTTCGAACAAAAATACCAGCATATACATCTAACAAAACACAATCACTAATACTTATTCCCCTACTATTATTACAGTTCTCCCACTTTTCTCCCTTTAACCTTATACCAAGGTATTGTTCTCCAATCCTTTGGAACTATACCCTCATAAACGCTTTGCACAACTTCAATCCAATCAATCAATCTCGCCTCCGCTCTTGATCATTTCTTTAGCTATAATTCATATTATATATATATTTATATATATATATATATTTTATATATATTATATATATATATTATTACTTATATATAATCTAAATATATATATATATATTGGGATTATATAGTCCCAGGTAGCTGGTATGAAGACCAGATCACCAATCCACATTTATTCCCCCTTCCAAACAAATCTCTGGCGCGGTACACTTTCGCTCGATTAGTTTGGAAGTAGCCAATGAATAGTGTATATAATATTTTGTATATATTAGGTAATATATATACCCGGTGGGTTCGTGTGACCAGAGGAATTCTATATCTATATACAGGGAATGAAGACTATATATGTCTGTAAATATAGGCTATATAGACCGAATGCCCATAAAGAACTGAGTTTTTATTTTATGATTTGGGGACGAAAAAGTTTTATTGTTTATTAAAATTTAAATCGAAATTTATTTCAAGTATGTTCTTATTGAAATTTACCTGAGTTTATTTTTAAAAGTAAGTCGCTTCGGGATGTTTGAGATTATAATTTCTTTTAATTCGGTAGTAATTCTGAATTCCGATTATGTTGTAACTACGTTATGAACAAGATGTGTATATATTTCGAAGTTGAAATTATATTTTTCGGAAGTGGACAGAGATGAAAAAAACTCTGTCAAACAGTAGAATATGAAAACAATAATAATAACAATACTTTTGTGATAACGTAACATAAAGTATAGCTACTAAGACTTTTATAACTAGTAAATCTAGAAACGCATAAAATATTAATATAATAAAATCATAATAATAATAATAATGAATATATATCATAAAATAATATAATAATAATATATATAGAACAGTATACTAGTAATAATGATAATAATAAGATAATAAATAATATAATAATAATAATAATATAATAATAAATAATAATAATATAATTATTATTAATAGTAATTATGTTAAATAATTACACATATTATTAATGTAGGAATAGTCCTTCTTTGAAGCCAAAGGGTCTCAATGAATGACAAGTCTCCAATGTAATACTTACTTTGGGTTCTTTTTGCGTTTACGAGTACAGGAGAGCGGAATATGCAATGAAGACCAAAAGCAAATGTTTACTTAGGTACAACTATTTAGATGTACTACTGATAAGCACAGGGGGAACCTCTGACTGGGATTCTAATATTGCTACCACCACAAGGAATACTAAGATATCCAAAACCAGTATAAGGCATTACAGTTTTCATCAGAACTTTTTTGACAGCGCAAAGCTGTCCAACACTCCAACAAAACTCGTATGTTTTACCTAATTAATTCTTATTATTTCACGACAAAAAATTAGGGATGTTATATACTATATAAGTATACAGAAAAATTTACTGAAACCCAACAATAAATAGAAAATTATACATTATACTCTGGTCAAATATTAATTTCAATAATTTGAAGTGAAACAATCGTAAATACAATTCCGACATGTTCACATTCGTGATGTATTTCTGAGACCGCGTGACATTAAAAGCGCGTGACATTAAGAACGCGTGACATTGAAGTCGTGTGACATTGAAGTCGCTGACATTGAAGTCGGTGGACATTGAAGCCGCGTGAACATTGAAGGCCGCGTAAACTTTTATTTTTTAATTTTCTATTATTTACCTAGATAATATTTATGGGTTTATGTATATTTTCTAACAAATATATATATAAGGAGTGATTTCCAATTACAATATTTAAATGGGGAATATTACAATGACATTTTTACGATGAATTTTACTCTTTCAATTTCTACGTTTTTGTTTACTTTTATTCACTCTATATTAAATTTTCCCAAAATCTTTTACTTTTCAATTTTTCCCTTTTGCTTTTTTGCTTACTTTTTTGAGTGCGATTTTAAATATTTGCATGTAAAAAAAAAAACAAATTCAGTGTACATCACGTTGAGAAAAAAAAAAAGGTGTTGTAAATATATACTTTAAGCTTTCACGAACAACAGGGAGAATAAAGCATAGATAACAACCGTGCGAGAGATTTGTCCACCTATGAATAAAATAGGACATTTAGATTAAGACGAAATAAAAAAAGTTAGGTTGAAAGGTGATTCAAACATTTTTTTTAATATCAGTGAATGAAAACGCGAATGTAAATAACGTGGCATCGCTTTATTCAACTTGAGACTAGTTCGTATAAAGAAATGTATCAATATTGGTATACAACTCGTGGGTCCACTGTTCAAAAGTTGAATTATTCTGACTGGAACAACTCACAAACAAGAAGAGACTGATTTGTTATACAACATCAAAACACTTATCAAAATTAATTATGTATACGAAACAACAAACTTAATTGCCTCTTTTGCTACATCTGGCAGGAAGAAGGGTTGTCAGATGACGTTAGTTGGGGATGCCCTAAAGTTTGTCCAAAGGCTTTGGATGAATACCACAAATTCTAAAAAACCATTTACGGAGAAGGTTTTCAATTCTCCGCTGTTGATTATAGAAAAAAGAATCAAACCCTAAATTAAATATCGGTAAGACGCCTCCAAAATGGCGCGGAAACCAAATAAATATGAAAGGAGAGACCAGTCATTATGGATGAGGGCCTCGATGAAAGATGTAGCTAGCTGCGGATACTGCATGAAAAATGGACTTAAGAATTTCTTCGATCGAAATGCAAAATTGGGCAGAGTCTACTGAGCGTGCGAGTATATAAGTAGTGAAGAATAATCCTCCTCGGTCTCTGATCGCTTCCTTATATACTCGATAGAGAAGACGCGCAAAGAGTTACGACAAGCAATGTAATCAAATAAACCATCACTTGAATTAATCGATGTATAAAAAACTAAATCATAATACAAAGATAGAAATTAGAAACTATATATTAAATAATAAATTGTTGAATAAGATAATAACTAGAGTTGTTTTTAAAAATCATTAGAAGTTTACAAAGGAACACTTTTGGCAAAATCAATGTTGTTACTCGTGATTTTCTTCCATAGAATTACTTATAATTGATAATTTGCTAAATTCGATAAATTACCAATTTAACAATAATAAAAGAACCAGTGTTCTATTCTGATTAATTTGGTATAAATTTCTTATCTCCTTCGGATAACTATAGGCAGAGATTTGAAGACAACAATTCATATAGGAAAAATAGTTTTTTTTTTACTAAAAAAACTTGACCTTTCATTTCAGAAAGGTCATGACATTTATACATATAAAGAAACAGGAATGTCCTTAAGACAAGTTTTGACCTATAAATCCAAGCTGCATTGGTGAGGAACCGAGTAGGCATAGGGGAGGAAAAAATTTTTGTTTTTTTTTTTTTTTTTTTTTGTTTTCCAAGTGTGACACTTCACTGTTTTCGCAGCTATTATTCTCAGGTGACTCTAATGTATGCTAAATGATTAAAATATTTACTTTGAACGAAAACGAAGCTAATCACGAGTGTAGTTCAAAATCCTCTTTTGGTATAATTAGGGAAGTTGAAATTTTCAAAAACGTGTAAAGGGAATTAAATGTAACCGGTTGTTTTGTATCGGTTTCAACTTTTTCTAATTTGTGGAGGGAGGTAATTTATATATATAATATAATATATACTTATATATACTATACATATATTATTATTATACATTGAAATTACATGCGCTTTACGATGACTTATTGTTCTGCTAATAAGTCTTTGAGATTGATAAGAGATCCGGTAATTTACAACAAAAATAATAAGGGGGTGGCTCCACCCTTAACCCATTTTTAGGGGTTCAGTAAGCCAGGGGTCCACAAACCTTGGCAATTTTACTATTTTTATTAAAATTTGAATTGAAACAGGGTTGATATATGGGCGTAGCCCAATTATAAGAGATACTTTACTCTTATGAGCCTTTATCAGAAGTCGAATACGGGCGGTTCAAGGAAGGTTGTCGGACAACGGTATTGAAATGTAAATTATCTCGTGCAAATTGAACCGCTCCTTCAGGCTAGCCAGTTTTATATTAATATCAGCATTATTAGTTTTTGACTTACACGAGATATCATTCGTGATATATATCTGTATACAAAAGTTATTAAAATAGGAAATACAGAGTATGACATAATAGCAGATGTATCACACAAATTCCGTTGAATACACCCGGACTTCGCAAAATATTAACACTTCGCGAAACCAGTCACACAAAACAAAAGGAAAACTGGCCAAGTGGGCGTGAGTATTTAAAATAAAGTTACGACATAACATTTTCCCAGAAAGGAAGCCAGAGCAAGAAAACAATATGATATTAGTTTTCGTAGTTTAATAGGAAGAAAGTATAGTATAAATAAGTAAAGCTTAACTATTCATTCGTCACAGTGACAAACTGATGATCGAAGGATAAAATTATTGAATAGGGATGCGGCTTGTGGTCACCACCACAGCAATAGCTGTATAAACTTACTCGTCGACGTCTTGCATTACTCTCAGTTCGGTTTCAAAAATATCACAACTAACAGAATTATGAGCAATACACTGATTTCATTAAAAGGCGGAGTGTTATTTCGACTATATACCTTGTTTTTAGGACGAAATGAGAAGTGGTTACATAACTCCACGAACACCCACAACGTATAGTCAAGGGAAGTTACGGAAACCCTTCCCCCTAAAGAAATATTCCAATCCAAGACTATGTATACGTCTTCGAACGAGATAATATAAGCGATCATTCACCTTAATTCCACTGAAGAGTATGTATTTGAACGAGATATAAAAGGCAACTAAGGGTGCATTGAAATTAACATATACAACAGTCAGTTAATGTCCCGACCCAACAAACCCTGAAGTAAGGAAAACCCTCATCTGCGGTAAAACAGGAGCTAACTATTTATGAAAAGGACGTCCCTGGACGACACTGGTGAGGCGGATATAACACGAGTCACGAGTATTAAGAAGATTAAAGTAATTGAAGTAAGGAATTATTATAAGTTATATTATATTTGATTCAAATAGCAAGAAGTGGACATTAATGAAAAGTGTGTTTGATGTTGTTAATGGATAAATAAAAGTTGTTCGTCGAGAGCTTATAATCGAAGTCGAATATAAGCTTTGATCCAGACGGGAAGCCAGGATGTTAGCCTCGGGCGCGGTTCCTAGGCGCAGGGAAGAAGTTGAATGTTGTGGTGTTCTTCATTCTGCGCGAAAGAATCAATAAATGTTAACTGAAGTGCATGAATTGTTCACAAAGGTAAAGATGAAATGACTGCCGAGTAAATTGACACCTGTTCGCAGTACTCAAAGAACTGATACGAGTACATAGCCATCAGGGGAAGTATGTAAAACTTTTACAATCTCCAATATCCATCTTTAAACCGGGGACCGTCATCTTCCACGGAGGTACGACGTCTCCGATCATGTTGATAAATGTTGGACGCGATCAATTATTATAGGAGGTGAGCGATTAAATTTAAATAAAAATCTTTCCAGATTTAATTATTAAGTTGACATTTACAAGGGAAAGGAGTGATAATTTAGTAAGCGGCTTATAAACAAATCTTGTATTATAAGGAAGCTAATTACTGTGGGATCATATTCAATAAGCTTCCTCTTAGAACTGGGAGTGAGTTATTTAAATTTAGCCCGTGTTATAAATGGCGAAGGGGTGAAGTGATTTCTACACTATGGGAGGTTCAACCCTACAAAGGTGACGAGGACGGCAAGTGTCAGAACGCATCTACTTCAATAGTATAATTGTGTATACTTCATCAATAAACGTGATGAAGTGATTAGTAAGGGATACTATATTTGTTAAAATAGGAAGCTTGGTTAAATCCATGGAGAGTCTGCTCAAGAAAATCCTCCGTAGTGCTGCTACGCAGCAGGAATTGAACCTCCAGTAGTGGAGAAGTATTGAGATAAAAGAATTGTATTTTACTGGAGTAAACTATGTAGCTGTTTTTAACATAATCAGATGATGCAGCAGATGAAGTCAGGTGGCCGATGTCTCGAGTAAGAACACGACGAAGGGACACCAACGTCACCTGAAACGGCAGGAAAGATCTCAAAAAGAAGATTTTGTGCTATTGTCTAAACGAGCTCGAGCTGACTGCCGGAGTCTTGCACAGGTAAATAGATACAATATAACATCTTCTGTTGTAGCATGTTATTTTTAAATAATTTCTTTTATACGATGAATAAAGTTCACTGTTAAAGGTATACCCTATCAACAGGAATGACTGTCCACCGCTGAGATTATTAAATTTCGTCTTTCATTGTGAAGAGGAAGGATGTTCCCTCCAGACTGGCCAGTCCTTGAGGGATTTAAGAGCCAAGTTGGACCTGATGTCCATAAATCAGACAACAAATATTAAGCATGCTGACCCGGAGAAGCAAGGTCACGGGGTTGATAACCTGTTAGGGACATATTGTCCACTTTTATAAGAGGAAGTTTATTCCGAATCTCGTCACCCGTTTTGGTTAAGAGGTGGTGAGTTGTTTTTGGGCAGAAAACCCTACTGCAAGCGTGACTCTGATATCAACCAAGCATATAGTTTTCCTACAAAATTAATACATTGTATCAAACGTTCTATATATAATTTTAACATCAGATGATAGAGAGATCCATAAGTTCTATCGCGGGATGCAAGCTTTTATGGGGGATCACTTTAACTTTTGATAGTAATATTTTTGAAATGGGTGTAGAGTCTGCACAAGAGACTACATACCCAAGTACCCGTATGCGAGCCAGATCATCGAAAAGGCGTGGTTACCCCATTATTGAATATATATAGTTGCGTAGGAGCAATTTTCAGTTTAAACATTGATTACATTGAGAACACAAAGTTGATCCTCCATACTTTTTGAAAGATCATTGGAGGATCTTGTGGAGTCCCAGTCAAAGTTTTAATTTCAAATTTTTGTAAAGAGCAATTTTCATCTTATGACTACGCGGTGACAAACCAGAAGATAAATGCAAGAAAATGCAACATATATGTTAAAGAAGTTTATCGTTTAGGGGCTATTACGTTTGGGATCGAAGCCTACAGTGGGGTGGACATGGTATCCAGAAGAAGTATCCCAATATTCCATACCTACAGATTTTTAAACTAAGGTTTCTTATGGCCCAATTCTTTCTCTTTGAAACAGATAGAAAGCAGCCGAAAGATGAGTTGGAGAACCCATTTCGTTAAAATTTAAAATCTAGTAAATATCGATATTTTAAAAAAGATAATTGATTTCTATTTCATCCTCGAGTGTCAAATGTATCCGAGGTAATCTACATAGAAATTTGGGTTCTATATGGGCATTCCATTTTTTTTTTTTCTTTTTTTTCTTTTTTTTTTTGTATGCCGTTGGGAATTTATTTAACAATGGTGGTGGAGAGCAAATCGCTGCAATAAAAATGGAACTACAGTTACTCAAAAGTAAGGTATATTTTGAACTATATGTTTACTATCGACGGCGATTGGGGGTCTGAGGGGTCTCTGACCCATGGAAAGCGAATTGAATACTCGATCCTCTGCTAAACGAATCCTAAGACAGCTTTTTCATATCGTGAGAAGTTGCGCGCGTAACTTTTTATTCTAAATTTTAATATATAATTTCCCAGATCTGTTATCAGAGATGGACCAACACTGATGTAAACAGAAATTTAAGACTGGGTTTAATTGGAACTGATCAGGTACATCATAGAACTCAGAAACGAAAAGTTTAGTCGTGAGGAATTTTGCGCAGTCCATGATGAGTAAATAAGTAATTAGCTTCAGGAGGGGAGGTGTAGGTTTAACTTCCGATAGAAAGTCAAGGGACAGCTGTTCCTTTATAACAACATCGTTGTAAGATTTTAATAGTTCGGGTTCAAGTCCCGACCAGTTTAAGACACTATAAAGTCGACGTTCGACAAAATAATTATCCTGGTAAAGTGGATGATTTGTACGCCTGGCAATGAATACAATAATTTCCCAATCTTAAAGCGCAAATTTTTTTAAATGAATATCGAGGGTAGTTTTTCAAGCTAGACGTAAACTGCTTATCAGGTAATATTCCAATATGGGAGAGAGACCATAAAACGATCGAGATCGTCTATGGAGTTTTTGTTATATTCCTCCATCCTGATAATTACAGGGGGAAGGGTCTAGCGGCAGGAATTAAATTATATACTATATTACTTTATTAAGTCAGCAATCAGTACTAATAAGCTAGCTGAAGCGATAAAATAATTTGACATCAATATTTTTAAAGGGTGAGAGAGTCTCACAGTTCCTCAGAGGAGACAAATTATATTTTTTATCCTTTTCGAGGGGAAAAATTTTTTCAGAAGGTGATGTTCATCAGCGAACCTCAGTTGAGCAAGTTTCATATTTTTTGTATTTTTATGAAGGGAATCCAATTTCACAACCTATCGTTCAACCGAGGCAACAGAAACTTAACCTATTTACTGAAATCTAAAAATATTCCTCTTGGGAAAAATATGAAAGTTGATGCGCATTATTTACAACTCCCCCTCCCTCGGCATCTTCGAGAGGAGGTGAAGATAGATCTCTAAAGTTACTAAAGTAAGTCTCTGCCTACTATATAGGAAGAGGGAGATTATCAACTAAAGTAGATGTTTTCACTCTCATTATTCAAGATGGGAGAAAGGAAGGAATGATACACTATTCTTTATGATTGAGGAATAGGTCTAAAACTAATTATAGGATCAAAAAATTGGACTCGGCCCAAAAAGAAGATACAAGTAAGTGAACTTGAGAATCATGCTCAATGCGAAAATAGACAAAAAGGTAATTTGCCCACAATATATTAACCTACTTTGTTTTTAAATTTTTACAATTGTTTAACCTTTTACTCATATGATTGGACGAAAATGGGAGGTTGGTCCAGAAGTAACCATATACGCCGTATGATATCTAAGTTGGAATAAGGATTAGCAAGAAGAATATCGAAGTATTGTCTGTAGCTTTTTGTGTGGTCTTACACAGCCCAGTATTATAGATCGTTTGGGAGGCGATCTACTATACTCCAGCAGACTATAGGGGATCACCCTTCCTTGGCTAACTTAGAACAGGAATGATTTCAGGTGACCACAATTCATGTACTGAGGGAGGCCTTTTTGTTAATGACGTTATGGAGTGTTTAAGCCAGTGGAGAGGAAAGCAGTTTAATAATTTTTAGCCACTGAGATTATCAGATTTTTAGACTCGAGACCTGATATCCTTCGGTCGAAATACTTAGAACCAAGAGGTTTTGGTCTCCTTTTAGATTGTATTTTTAAAGTCCGCTATGGAAGCCAAGCTACACGTGGTCTGGCAACAACAGTGGAGGGTTAAGGTGGTTTGAAGGGCGGATTGGGGTACAGTGTGAACATACTCCTGGTTTTTTATATGTTGGGGGACAAGAGCAGCTATGAATGTTACTGGGGACTGACAAGTATTACCACACTTTTTAGTGTTTTGACAATCAGATGTAGGATGGTTGCACCTAAACATTTTCGGCACCAACGATGACTGTTAAACCAATTGAATTACGAAGTTCAAGGTGTATTTAAAAGACACACGCTTTAGCACGAGTGAGGATAGTTAAATTGAAACGACATATTTATAAAATTATTTTTGGACTATCGAGGAAAGTTGTTTTCATACATTATTATTTTGATCACGATTTGATATTATTGTTTGATTTGCTCTACTTATAATGATGGGGGTTTATTATATGGGACGGTTGGAGGACGCGATATCACTACAACGACTCATCATCTACCTCATTAACGTTGTTATTAAAGGTCGCGTCTCACTTCTCTCGGTAGGTTGATAGTATTGATTGTTATTGGGGCTCGTTTGAGCGTCGGTGAGTTTTATCATTGGTTTTAATCAGTTGATTGTTTGGGTTTTGGCCACTTCTCTTCCAGTTTTATATATTGGAAGGTGAAGTAGGCCCAAGATTTTTAGGGGATTTTTATTGGTCTTAGTATAGGATAACAATGTAGTTGACCTGATGCCATCTACAACAACTGATAGGCTGGTCTAACATAATCAAAAAAAGGAAATCATAACCTGGGTGCCATCGTTACCGAACATGTTCCATCTCACTTCTCTTCATCTCTAATTTTGAACGACAATTTTTGGAGCATTAAAACACCTAATCTAGTAGAGCTAGTAATCGTCATTGCGGTCTGCTTGACTTTTAAAGATTCGACATAGCAATGTACATCGGCCTTAAAAGCATACAAATCAGAGTATTCATACTTTGGTGGGGTTAATGTAGTTAATTTTAATTTAGGCTCCTTGACCTTTGCGGGGCTATCGAAATCTTTTTTAAGAAGACCTCGAATAACGTTGTAATTATCACCGGTGATGGCATAAGCCAGATACCATCTGTTTGCTGTGCTGAAAGAGTCCAAATAATAAATCGGTGTAACTAAGCGTCAGCAATAATTCTGGACTTCCGACACTATTAGTCACTAATGTACGTAGAACAATATTTAAAATGATTGCATATAAACGTAGGTACGTTTAAAATGGGCGCTTCTAAAACTCTTCGGCTGACTAGGTAGCCGGGCAAATCGGTGATGCAGGACGCGAAGCTGGGTCGCGAAGCGTGTTAATTCGTAACGCTCTCTCACTCTGATATGTTAATGATTAATGTTTATAATACGGTTGGTATGCTTCGGAGTATTCTCTTTCATCTCGACTCAGACTCACACTTCTCATCCAGAACTTCGAGGCGATGTTTAATCGTCAATTTCAGCTAATTGTAAATATAACGTCTTCTAAGTGAGTTATAGTATATTCTAAGTCCTTAATTTGAGTGTTTGGATCTAATAATTTATTATTGGCCTCGTTAATAGCCTTGGTAGCACGACTCTGTAATGTTTTACGTGATTTTTTTGTGCCCCATAGCTTTAGGTCACTATCTGACAAATCAGACATGGGGAAGCCATTTTAATCTAAATATTCAAAAAAAATATATATAAGAGAAAAATGTATCTAAACACCATTATAAAACCTGTTTAATGTTCAGACAAAGTAAATTGCATAATAAGTAAAATATAAGATGTACAACAGAAAAAAAATTGTACACAGTATACGCAGTCAAAAAAGAATTGGTCCTTGAGACACAAAAAATATAAGATATAC